>JAUMGZ010014835.1:0-10074 GCA_032359645.1 Pododesmus macrochisma | reverse complement strand
AATTGTACCAGTTATTGTCTACCGTATATAAAGATTATAATTGTACCAGTTATTGTCTACCGTATATAAAGATTATAATTGTACCAGTTATTGTCTACCGTATATAAAGATTATAATTGTACCAGTTATTGTCTACCGTATATAAAGATTATAATTGTACCAGTTATTGTCTACCGTATATAAAGATTATAATTGTACCAGTTATTGTCTACCGTATATAAAGATTATAATTGTACCAGTTATTGTCTACCGTATATAAAGATTATATAAAAAGGGCAGTTCTTGAAAATGTCTCAGCTAATGATTGTGAGTACTAGACAGTGCTACTGAAGCATAATGCCACAGTTTATGTACAATATATGATATCCTCCTAATATGATTTTTTGCTAATTATTAAAAATAATTATTTGACCTTCAGGTATAGTTTCTCAAAATTGATGCTTAAATTAGGAGTTTAACTTTGAGGTTAAAGACAACACCGAAAAGATATAAAAGTTATTTTCAAAGTAATACATACATTATTGTTCTTTGAGTCTTTTTACAGTGATAATAACAACAACAACAAATACTTCATAACAGGAAATGTATGCCATGTATTGATATTTATCAATTGTAGCTAGCTAGATGCCTAGATGTTTTGAAAAAAATTCTGTGGACTACTTTCTTAAAAACAATTTTGATATAATCTAATGAATAATATATGATCTTCACAAAGGTATCTTGTTTTACCAATTATCTTTTTTTTAGTGTAGGTGTCAAGCAAAAAGAAAATTTCTATGAACTAGCAGAACAGCGTCAGACAGATTTCCCCCTCAGGTAAAACATTGCAGTAAAATAATGGGTAGAAGAGTTCCACTACAAAGGGAGGCAAATTAGCATTACAGTTTTTGCCCACGCTTACTGTTAAATATATCTCCACTACAAGACCACACAATGAGGGGATGTCTGTCACATTGTATACCATCGTCCGTCACAATTGATGCCTCAGGATTTTTTTTATCAGTGTTGATACCTTATAGTGAATTCAATAGGAATATAGATGAAAGATGATTTTGTCAGTATACCAGTATCTTAATTAGTAACTCCTTCACAGTACAGTAGCTTGGTTATCTCCCTTGAATGTGAACATAACAGTTGTTCCATAGCCAAAATATGTTCATATCGACAAACTAATCATCATGAAGTATTTTGTGTAAGAGAATTAATTGTTCTTGACATGCAGCAGACAAATTTACAAGATGAATCGATAATAATGTGAATATAAGAAGAAATAGTGAGTTTATTGAAAATTACCTAGATATAAACTTATATGCAGATATGGTGCACAGAACTAAAAGAATATAAATTATGAATTTATATTCGAGGGTTTAATATGGCACAAACACTGAAACAGATTTACGAAAAATCTACAATTTTCATAATAATCTTTGTTTAAGAAGAACATTATCTATATGACAATTCTTTAACACTCTGTCCATCTTCTGACCAGTATTGTTGAGTATGTACCAGTATATTGTTGAGTATGTACCAGTATATTGTTGAGTATGTACCAGTGTATTGTTGAGTATGTACCAGGGTATTGTTGAGTATGTACCAGAATATTGTTGAGTATGTACTAGTACAAATGTGTCTTTAAAAAACATGAACATTGAATATTTACAGGTTGTAAGGTTAAAGTGGCCATTATTTTAATGAGATTTAAGGGCATTGATAGTTGTTATTAATTGATATTCATACAATTTTTCAAGTTCATAATGGACCTTAAAACTTATTTAAAATATATCAGGCTTTTTGATTTGTTCACTTAATCTGATGACCTAATTAAGATTAATCAAAACAGTAGATATGATTGGTTTTATACTCCTCAGTCCATAAAACCACAAAGAAAATGCCAGAGGATTGTCGAACTGACACTCGAATACACTTATATATCTTGAGCCGGATCCCTGACTAACTTATCAAGCAACTATATATAGAGGTTATATATGCTAGCTGCTGATGGCAGGGATGCTGAG
The DNA here is from genome assembly GCA_032359645.1 of Pododesmus macrochisma. Lineage (NCBI taxonomy): Eukaryota > Metazoa > Mollusca > Bivalvia > Pectinida > Anomiidae > Pododesmus > Pododesmus macrochisma. The sequence goes on along the minus strand of JAUMGZ010014835.1, from coordinate 8,059 downwards.
GGAGAGAGACATCATCAAGGATGTATCAATTCCCATAATCCTTTAATTACCATAATTTACATGAAATGCATTGCATAATGAATAAGGCATTGCTGGCACCAACCCTTTGAGACTTTGACATTAATACAGGTTAGATAATCATTGACATTTTGCATTGATAAGCCAGGTTTGATAATCATTGACATTTCACATTGATTAGCCTGGTTAGATAATCATTGACATTTCACATTGATTAACAAGGTTATATAATCATTGTCATTTCACATTGATTAGCCTGGTTAGATAATCATTGACATTTCACATTGATTAGCCTGGTTAGATAATCACTGGCATTTTGCATTGATTAGCAGGGTTAGATAATTATTGTGTCATTTTGCTTTCGATACATTTCAAGCTTCAGGACTGCAAACGTTATTGAAAAGTTCAGAAGTTTCGTAATATCCCATTAATTCATGTGATTTGTATTTTTCATTATCACAAAACAAATCTTTGAATACATAAATATCATGCATCCATGATGAGAATGAGAATTTGTTTATAGATAAAGATAATCAAGTTTCTCTACATCTATTTAATCACAGCACCCGATTGGTCATCTTTATATATACACAAACCTCATCCAATGTGAAACTTTACATTACCTTTAAAGCTATCAACAAACACATAATGTAAACAAATCACATTACACTATCAATATCTGTAAACAAATCACATTACACTATCAATATCGTCAAACAGCATCAGCAATACCACACAACTTCCGTAACAGTGAACTTCAAAGAACCCAGCCACAAAGCAGTACACACAGTAACAATACAAACCAAACAGTTGATTTAACATGTAAACAATACGAAAAAGCTTCGTGAAATCAGCAGGAAAATTGATACAGCGATACAAAATAAAAGGCAAACAAATGGCTTATATAAACCTGAGTCATGAAGATCAGAAAAACGTTAAGGGATTTATACAATGCAGAGCTATATTACAATCCCTGTGTAATGAAAAACCTGTTGAACATTATTAATACCTGACAATACATATTCATACAACACTATAAGTATAAAATACAATTTCTAGCAATTCAAACATGGTGAAATTGGTTAAGTTGTGGTTGATCGATGTGAACAGCGGAAAGATCCTCTACAGAGTGAAACGTTACAATGAATTATATAGCGATTGATTTGCTACTGTCATCCCTATAAAAGACATTTAAAGATTTCGCTACGCATTTTATCCCCCATGAAAATTTCAAAAAGTTGGCAAGTATGCATTTGAGGAAGCACAAATCAATCAAGTCTTTAAATGACATGCAATGTTATCTCAGGTTCGGCTATTAAATAAAAATTCTCTTGTCTTAGACACTTGATGTTTTTTATTATATAATCAACATACAACATGTGCAAGCTTCTAAATTATTGTTTCACTTTATATGTATTGAATTTTTCTGTTTAAACTGGAGGTTCAGGTTTATATCAGCAACACAAAAATCTCTTTGCATTATCATAAAAAACTATCATAAACTTAAAAGTTTACATCCAAAATGTTTCTTTGCACATTTCATTTGAAAGAGAGAAAAAATATGAAAACATCTTGGATACATTTAAACTCAGATCTCGAGGACTACTGTGTTACACACAGTGCAATAAGTTAACATATAGTCATTGATAAACAAAAGACACATGTAACTCATATTGACAATATGTTATTACTAATGACAATAAAAGTTCTGAGACGACACTAACCTTGACTTTGAAATCTTGAAATCGACACCAAACAATGTTGATTATTTTTAGCAGCTCGACGTGAAGATGTAGAACAAACAGATGACGTCCAGCATCCATGGAAAACACATCCACGAAGGACGAATTCATGTCCATTTCACAAAATTATATGCAATCCCATAAACATTTTCACTACTAGACAATCCTTGTATCATAATTCAAAGTTCCTCAAATGTTCGTTTAAACTTGTATCATAACTCAAAGTTCCTCAAATGGTCGTTTAAACTTGTATCATAACTCAAGCTGAATACCTCAAATGATTGTGTGTATTCTTAACTTGTAAATATTTTCTCTAGACAATCCTTGTATCATAACTCAAGGTACCTCAAATGATGGTGTAAACTTGTATGAAATATTTTCTCTAGATGATCATTGTATCAATCAAGAGGTAACCTCAAGTAATCGTACGTGTAGATGCGAACATTCAGATTGATTTCAGAGCTGACTTCTGCATGAAAAGTGTGATAAACTCAGAAAATATCTATGAAGTGATAATTCACTTAAATTAACACTTAGATACGGGTGGCACAATTCACCAAAGGACGTGTACAACAACCCACTCTCGACATCCTCGATCACTTTAGATGACAGCTCCAATCGATTGTCTGTATTGACAAAAACACATAAATCCATGAAAACTTCAGATCTATTGGTGATCTATCTTCACCGAGTGTAGACATAGTAAACACGAAGGTGTATCTATATTCACAATATGCTGGAAATATTTTAATGGATATCAAATTCTTTAAACAGTCCATCCACTTCAATCAGCAACAAAAATAGTAACAATAGCTGGCATCAAATGTCCATTACTTAGGTCAAATCACTGTTCAACAAGCAATGTAAATTCGTACTTTCTAAATGCATTGGGTTTATAAATTTAAAGTTTAAAAATCTGGTCTTTGGAACGAATTTGTCTTGACTGTGTGAATCTAGAATCAATCCTTTTCTTCACTGTACATTTAAGACATCAACAGGTTGGAATGACTCAAGTACACATATTGAAAAAACTAGATTTTTTTTAGATCTTAGTTAAAATTTCAGATGAATCAGTGCATTCAATCACACATTGCAATTAGTTGAGTTTTAAATAAGAATGTTTATGGCAGCACTGTGTTTTGAGTAATGATATAGGCATTGATGGTTTATGTAACTTTCGCAGCCTTCCATCTGATCTTGTCAATTGATGTCATTAACAATTAACCTTTAAACAAAAGTACCAATTAACCTCTCATCAGCATTTATGAATGCAGCTGTAATCAATTAGGCGAACGGTAACCAATTCTATTCCATACTCCATCCTGGACTAAATAGTATATGTATGTGCTAATCAAATTGGATGTATACATTTATAGGTAAGTTTTTTTCACTGCTTTGAAAGAAACTGAGTTTCATGAAACTGCATGGTGCACTTTCATTGATGAATTTAAAACAAAGCCTGCACAGCAATGGAACAATTCTCTTTCATTTGTTTCCTCATCAAATTAAAACTTAACTAAGCATTGATAATAATTATCAATGCACTCGTTGTCTTTAAACAAAAATTCAACTTTTCCATCCAGACGTTCATTGTATACAAATGCACAGGAAAAAAGTTAAATGACAGCTAAGTTTCTTTGGTTTGATTCAAAATCATTCAATCCATGTACTAATTGATAAAACATGCACATACTCCACTGCAGTAAAATAGAACGTCTGCTCAGCTTTAGCTCCCAGCAGATTTATGTAATATACTAACAATGGTATATGCCACCAATTAAATTCTGAAGAAACAATGATTGAAAAGATTTCTTTTCATGATTGAAGATGACAGATTATTGCTGTGCAATGTTTGATAAAAAATAAATACATAAATATCATATAATCCTACACATCCACCCACATCACTGTTCGTTTTCTTCCATATGTATTGCTCATTAAAATCCTACTGCAGCCAACTGTCCTATAAGTTGCTATTTTATTCATATTCTAGCCAGTACTAGGCTAATTACAGATTCTGGTTAATTGCAATGATAATTGAGGAGTTAACTATATAATGATACTTGGTTTCCAGTAACAATACGCTCAAATGTCACATGTCAGTCCTGATATTAGTATACCATCAATCTGAGGTCTGTGGATTCTTACGGCTATTTAAAACTGCCTTTTGGCTGTATGTCAATATCCTAACTTATATAATTGCTTTTCCAATCAAAAAGCAGTGATGATAATGATGATATTCTTTCAATCGAACAACTGCACAGTTTCTGTTTACATAAACTTATAAATACTAGGTGGCAGACAGCGATAAAAAGATGACAAGTTCAGCAGCAGAGATGTGAGCATACCAATGAGTATCAATCAGCTGTCGACATCAAAGACAATTATCATATTCCTCAATAGATTGAAATTTTATCATCAGTCATGCAGAATTTAATTCTTTAATGGTCCACAAATTTAACAAAAGGAAATTTCAAGCACTTTCACAAATAAATGCAGTAACTGGATTCTCCAGGGTATTGTCTTTTATACAGACAAACAAATTTGATATGTCATTATGAGTATTTTGCAAATGAAGAGATCTGACTTCAGATGATAGTAAAACTAATATTACGGACCCAAGCTGATATGCCTTCACAATATGTCAATCAGATATGGTTGAAAATCATTCAGCCAATTTCATTCAGGAATCAGCAATATGACTATCTGAACAACAGTTTGAAAACAAACATCACATTAAAAAATACAGCTTTTCGTCAAGAAGTTTTTCCACAATGCCAACTGCATCTCACTGAATGTAATTGATCATAATTTCAACAGGTGACTTTAAAACAGATAAAGGATCATATTTTTCGGTCCCAGGTATGTTGATATCAAGCAAGTATGATGCTAATTTCTATGTTTTGTCAGCAGCACTGTTGCTTTGAGCGAATCTGACTTTGTTGATAGAGAATTAAAGCATGAGTACATCACTTGTCTATTAATACTACCAGCAGGATAAATTTGTCAAAATTGACAACAAAATGAGTACTTCCTCTGAAAGGTGAGTTAAGTGGTGACAGTTGCCTGTCCCTATTTGATTACATTTTAACCAAGCAAGTTGCTTCCTGCTATTAGTTCATCTGATGCTGAGCTTTCTAGATGTGCACTTAATTAGCATCTATTTTTAAGCTAGCTTCTGTGACAACTTTTACAGAACAACTACTGAGTACACTATCAAGGCTTCAAATTTGAGTTATTGTGATCTCTAACACAGAAATCTATATAAATATTTTGCAATCTTCAAATGTTATTTAGCAAATCTGCATGATGTCAAATAACTGCAGATGCCATTTGTTTCTAGAAATGTTTTTCCAAATACATGTATGTACAGTGCTAAAGATGATTCCAAAAGTTCACTCACAGATTGTAACACTTCACAATTTTAATTTTAAACTTTACAAAACTTTTCCCAACAAGTTAAGCACAACTTCCTTAGTTGATTTGCATGAATTCATACCAGCAAGTTCAAACCATGAAAATTCTGAAACCACAAAATCAACAATTTCCCCCTTTACACCAAAAGGTGAACATTTTAACACTGTCAAGATGAGATGATTAAACGTCCCATTTAGTCCGAGTACTTCTGCTTGGTAGACATACGACTAACGTTGACAGTGAGTCGCTATAGGTGTTACACACACAGTAGCAGCGTTCACTATATGTATGTATTGCAGAGTAACTATTCTCTATTGATTTGTCTACGGCTCGAAATTATACACAAAAATACAAATAAGCATGCAGCTCATATTCTACAGATTATTATCCATGCTTTGTATTCAATTGTTCACTTCCATGCACTTTCTGGAAAACCTGCATATATATGCAAAGGCACTATATATATACATTTAAAACATTGATGTCCAATGATCATATTCAACTTCGGGCAAGTCTTAGTGTCATATTCAACCATTCTTTAAGTATCAATATGTTGATTTAAGTTATGATCATTATATAAAGAATAAATATAAGCGATGCATGATCACTTTAGAAGTCTTGTCAGGTCATCTGGTAAATGTTAAACACCTCTAGTATGATTGAAGAGAGTTCAAATGGAGGCGATTTCTCTGCCACCTTTTCCCTAATGACTGCTGGAACTCTATATACCTTGGAATTACTCGAGTTGCTGCCAGTACGTATATTCCGAAAGACCACTTAATGAAAGTTACTTTAGTGTCCTTGCTGGCTCATAGACCCTAGCTGTGACATGCAACCATCTTGACTGAAGGGGAACAATCACTCTAAAGGAAATACTGCTTTTTATTGGCAAAACTCACTGTTTCCTGGAGTTCTTTGGGTTAATGACTCCAAGACATGCAATAGTCTCATTTACATTCAACAAACTGTTTGATTTTGTGTGTCAGCTTGCAAAGAATATTTCTTTCTTTTCTATAAAGTAGGCAAAGATTTTAATCATCACTGGGAAACTTGGATGAAAAAGCTGTTCTAAAGTTTTTAAAATTAAATGTAAAATCTACGAAATGTCAATCTTAATTATTTGAACAGCTTTCTAATCAAAGCCTATTGATTTTGTGCTTTGATAAAAGTAATACACAACCGAGTCATCAAACAAGTTCTTTGGAATTTAAATGAAAAAAAGTTGCACACAATTTAAATTCAATTGTTAGAATGTTTAGTAGATATGTTGCACGTTTGGTGTGTCAATTTAAATTAAACAAATATCTTTTGATAAAATCATGACATTAGTAATACTATAATCAATCAGAGACAATTGCTTATTGTACAGCATCTGCAAAATTTTTATACATATCATATTATATTATAAGGGGTGTGATTGCAGATCTTTACAAGAAGAGGAAAGTGTCCATATGCACTGGGTCCAGGAGACTGGCAAAGGACCCAGCTGGTCCAAGGGAAATGTGCCTTGAAAGGGGGGCCAAGTTTTTTTTGTACCGCAGAAGCTGCTCAATTCTAAAGGATTACAAGTCACTGTCCCATTATATTGCCTTATCCAATAACCTTTACCTTCATTGATAACTTAACACTTGAAATTTTTTTCTAGCATCTACAAGATCTTGTAATATTCTAGTTATGGCAGCCTACTTGTTTTTATATGTACAGTAGTATTGTCAGTAAAGTTGTATTCTTTATTCTTGTCTGGTAGAAGTTTCCTAACATGTTTATAGAAGAAACCTGGGGCATTGACCAAGCCAAAAGGCATACCATTGAATTTAAAAATCCCATTTGAGTTACAAATTTCTGGGGCATTGACCAAGCCAAAAGGCATAGCATTGAATTTAAAAATCCCATTTGAGTTACAAATGCCAAATCTGATAGAAGTTGCCTTATGAGTCTACATAAGAGCCCCGTGTCCTTGACCACACCAAAAGGCATTGCCTTGAATTACCTACCAGGATCCCTTGCTTAAGTTTGATGTTTCAATGAATTGTATAAAAATGTAACAACTGAATTTCCTTGTGTCAAACAGTTTTAAATAATCTTACAGCATGGAATTCCTTTTCATGCATTGTGACAATGACCTTTGAAAGATATAAGTAACATTGTTATTTATTTGTAAACCAGTTATGGTACTGCATGGCATCACATGCTTCTCAATCCCTTCAGAGACAACCCATGAGATAAGTATCCATGGATATTAACTGTCTCGATCTGTTTGTCAAATGCAACATATACAACAACAACAACAAAAACACTTTAGATGCCATTATTTATTTATCATGTGATTCTATAATGGCTCCAAGAGTGGCCCTTATTATTCCAGAACTAATGATTTTCTTAAAATACCTCAGTAAAACTATGACTGACATTATAAAATCACTTTCAGCTCATTAATATAAGACTACTAATAGGTCTTATATCTTTAAATCATTCTGTAGAGGTACAAATCAAACTATCAAGGTCTTATATCTTTAAATCATTCTGTAGAGATACAAATCAAACTATCAAGGTCTTATATCTTTAAATCATTCTGTGGAGGTACAAATCAAACTATCAAGGTCTTATACCTTTAAATCATTCTGTGGAGGTACAAATCAAACTATCAAGGTCTTATATCTTTAAATCATTCTGTGGAGGTACAAATCAAACTATCAAGGTCTTATATCTTTAAATCATTCTGTGGAGGTACAAATCAAACTATCAAGGTCTTATATCTTTAAATCATTCTGTGGAGGTACAAATCAAACTATCAAGGTCTTATATCTTTAAATCATTCTGTGGAGGTACAAATCAAACTATCAAGGTCTTATATCTTTAAATCATTCTGTGGAGGTACAAAT
>JAUMGZ010014824.1:0-10076 GCA_032359645.1 Pododesmus macrochisma | reverse complement strand
CAAAAAAACCCATGCAGTATATCCAATCAAGTTCATTTTGCTGCGCTCTCTTGTTGGCAACGCCAAAATTCATATTAAGAGGAAAGAGTCAATACCCGCCTCCCGAACTCAAGATCTGGTTGTGAAGCATCCGTCATGTTTCCTGCATATTCATGGTTCCCATTTGTGTTTATCGTTGCCGAATGCCGAATGCCATCCAATATAGTTTGAGCTAATACAAACAGGTTTTTTAATAATCTTATCATATTTATTTGCATGATATGCTTGCATTCTTCATGCATGAAGGCTGACGTTAACGCCCAATAAGCCTCTTGTATATCTAGTTCTTGTCAAAACTCCAATTTGTGGTTGAGCTGAACATTGTCATTTTGTTCGAGGCTCGTACCACATTTCAAATCACTAATAAGTTATAGACCGTAGTGAAGGCAGCTTTATATTAACCTCTATTTGAAGTTATTGTGCTTGTCTGTTTGATATTTTGGCTATTTTTACCGTATTCCATCCGCCCTTCTGTCTTTTGATAAAATTAAATTATATACCTCTATATAGGACGGGAGGACTACGTTAATAGTTCTTGTTTTGGCACCTAAATTCATGACAACGCCAGTTTTATAGCTTTGACGGGGTATGGTTTTTGTCCCTTCAATAACCTCATGTTTTTTTTTTTACATCGCCTTTGGCTTCGTAGCTGTGATTTATCTGGGTCTTGTCTATTCTAAATTAATTTTTCCCCTCGAGTCGTTGATAACGGTTGATTCGTAGCTTAACTTTTGGTCTTAAGTATTGCCCTTTCGCTCATTTGATTTGTTTACTGTCGCACTATTATGCCTGTCTGAGTCTGCAAGTTTGATATATGGTGACTTTAGATATGGATACTATTTGAATGTGAATATCCTTTGTGTTGGTGATTTTGTTTAGCCTTGTTTTAAAATAAATTTAGAATAGATAATTAAGTGGGTTGAACTTTAAACAATGCTGTCATATTGATGTTTAGTTACTTATGTGTTACTAACAATTAGCATCTGATTAAGATGTTTGTTTTGTATCACACTGGTGTAATACCCACTGGAGGACATTTCAGTATAAGCTGTGTAGTGAGGTGAACTTCAAAAGGCGATATTCCCTACAGTTTTCAAGTTAGGTCAACACTCTTGCACCGTTGTCATCAAAAACGTTTTTTCCTACGTTGCCTTTTGATTTGGATTTAATGTCAGGCCACAATATTTAGGATAATATAACTTTGATGTGATGATATATTATAGCTATGTAAGTTAAAGAAGTAGTAACGATTTGTTATTTAATGGAATTCCTGTTTCGAGACATTCTTATTTTTGCGCAATGAATATTCATACTGCTAGAGTGCAATATTAACATGCAAATGTCTCAGCGTTTTGAAAAAAAAATGATAAGTTTGTGTCTACAAATAGTGAGAGGTTATTAAATGCAAATAATAAGGTTCGGGTGCACAAGTGGGCAATTTTAAATACAAACAATATGGTGTTTTTAGCAAATGATGTTTATGAATTATTTTCTGAATAGAAATTCAAAATTACCAATGCGTTGTTGTCTATGCTTTGAAAGACATATTGGAAATATATTTATGTATATTGATAAATGGTGTCGATAAATAAAGTTTTATGTGTTTTGTTTATAAATGTATTCACATTTTCTTTTATTTTATTCATGCCTTTCTGATTTCACAATGTATCAATTTCTATTACAGTTGGTTGATTTGATTGGTACATGTAAAGACCACGACTGTCCAATCAATAGTAAATGTACTGTTTTAACAAGCCAGCGGCCATACTGCTTACCAGGTACACCTTTTACATGAAGCAATAATTATTTATTTCAATGTAAACTTCTTGTTTCCTTTGATTTAGTTAACTGTCTCTTCAACATATGTAATATCCAGTCATATCGCAAAGAAATAACAAAGAAAGTAAGGTATATTAAAGGGACCCACGAGCAAGAAAAACGTAAATAAACTGCACTAAAATCATATAAAATAATATTTCAAAAAAGAAATATTCAAGTCCAGAAACTACCACGGAATGACAATGTCATAGATTCAATTAACTGTTGTATAAGGTTAAACATATTATAGTAACCACACCTTCCCACTCAACCCGTGAATTTCGGCGACGTACCTAAACCACAAACATTTGAAACATTTGAATACACATCAGTAACATCATATTCGTTGCCACACCATTGCGTATACAGCCGACGGTTAGTCTGGGTCACTCAGGCTTAGACTAGACGACGGTCGGCCGTACGCGTTGCCTGGGCAATATTTTGACGTGATGACGTTGAAATTCCTGCTCAGCGCCCACGCTGTCGTACAAAAACGTAGTATTTGTTATTATTATTTGTTTTATTATTTTATTTATTTTCCAAAGTTACAGTACAAACAAATATAAATCAAAGTTACAGTACGAACAAATATTAATCAATTTTACAGTACATAAAAAATATAAACAATAAGACAATATGCCATAAGCCCAATTATAACGATTATACATAGTGCAACAATATGTGATGTTAAAGTGGTTATATCAACATTAAGTATTTTAGGTCTTTCATATACAATTTGTTATATAAAAGCAAACATGTTTCCTGTATTACTGAAATAGAGTTTTAAAGCTTTATGTTGTTTGGGAGTGAAAGTGAAAAAGGATCCCAACTATACATTTATTAACTAAAAAGGAAGAAACATCACGAACTTGTATGCAATACCGCTTTTGGATAATAAATACCTACAATCCATCATGTATGCTGGTATGAAGTTCCATTAACATAGGGACAGTATTAAATGAGGTATGGCATGATACAGAAACCTTCTCCAAAACTTGTACCACACTGATTAACCAAATACGAGACTAAGCACAAAAACGCAGAAAAATCAATAAAATGTAAGTCCAATAGGAGGAGTTTTGCACAATAACTTACTCAAAAATGTTAACCTGAATTGGGACGCCGACAGACGGACGGGGGTAAAACAGTATGCCCCCGACAAAGTCGTGAGGGGCATAAAAAGATTATAAGCCTCTTGATGAGTAACGACGATATAAACTCACATGAGCCAGTTGAGTCGGTGAATTGAACGGATACGTGTTTGATCACGTTGCCTTTGAAGTACGTTGACGTTTTTCTCGGTTGTCAGTGCCTCTGAATCAGTTACTATTCTTCTTACCCAAAAAGAACATCAGATAATAGTAGAAAGTAAATTTTAAATGAATGAAACAAATAGTATGTGATGAGCGCATTTCAATATTATGTTTAGTGATAACAAGTTTTACTACTGTTTATTTGTGATTTTGACGTTGTCATGGAGGCTTATATGGTGGCTGATTTATGCCATTCCGCCTCTTCGCCTTCGTGTCCTGAGAGGCGAAGAAGCGACAATTAACGCTTCTTCGCTACTTCGCCCTTCAATGAGGCGAAGGCTAAGAAGCGAAAAAACGAAACTATACATGCGAAATAACGAAAATCAAGGGGCGCTAATTGTCGCCTCGCTATGTTCGCCTCTTCGCTTCTTCGAATTCGTGTCTTGCGAGGCGAAGAAGCGAAGAGGCGACAATTATCGCCCCTTCGCCCCTTAACAAAGGCGGGGAAGCGATAATTGTCGCTTCTTCGCCCCGCGGGAGGCGAAGAAGCGAAGAGGCGAAATGGCATAAATCAGCCACCATAGGCTTATACGTTACCTTCTTTTCTTTCATACAGTTACGTCAGTCAAATCAGAAGAAGGAAGTCGTGTTAAGGAGTGGACGTTTAAAAGTCACGATGGCAAGTATAGGAGATAACGATAGTTTAAAAATGCTCGTGCATATTGACAACAAAAGAAACAAAAAACAAGTAGTCGTCTTGTGTTCATAATAGTAGTGAATCGAACCCTTATACATGTAATAAACAAAAGTGCCGTCATTTTCTGTATCGAAAACACCAGATAAAAATACAAGCAAAACAACAACATTAGCTCTGATATATAGACAGTAGCGAACGCGAGATTAAATTACCTGTCAATGCTCTACTACTCAAAAGAGTTAATCCATTTTAATTTTAGTCCATCTGGACCGAAGTTCAAATGTGAACTTTTCTCATACCAATCCCGTACGCCGTTCGTCCGTCCATCGTCCGTCGTCGTAAACTTTTCAATTTTTTTTACTTCTTCTAAAACACCACTGGACCTAACTTGGTTGGAAGTATCCCTATGGGATAGGGAGTCATACTTGTTCAAAAGAAGGGGCTTGACTCCAAGGAGCGTCCCTAGGAGTAAAAAAGGGGGAGACATTTGACAAAAATGTATCTTCTAATAAACTAGAAGGCCTAGAGCTTAATGCTTTGGTAACTTGTAGTTAAACACTGACAAATACGTTAGCTATTAAATTTTTGACTTCTTGTCCAAAACTAATATCTATCCAAACTAGGTAGAAGGCATTCCTCGGGAAAGGGGTTCAGCCACCAGGGGGCGCAAGCTTGTCCAAAGCGTAACCCTGGTGTCAAAAATACATTACTCGTTTTGGGGGTTTAAACACTCTACCAAACACGTTCACTATTAAATTTGTTGACTTCTTGTTTAAAACGTACTGGACCAATTTCATTCAACCTTGGTAGAAGGATTTACTAGGGAAAGAGGTACAATTGTGTTCAAATGATGGGGCTGGGTACCCAGGGGTCGTTATTTTGGGGCCCAAATGGGAAAATTTAACAACATTTGTTTTGGTTTGTAGTAAATTAAGGGCATGAAGAACCAAGATTGTTCAAGACATGATCATGACCCAGAGATCAAAAATATTCAAACGCCAAAAATTTATTTATAGGCCTATTTCATCCAGGTGGACGTTAAGGTTCAATCGGTCTCTTGCATCGTTGTATTGATTGTTTCATTGGAAAAAACGGTTTTTCAACTAATGTCTAGGTCATATCGAGACTGTGTCTACCTGTGACTGTGCGCACTTATGGTGACGTCATAATGCCATCTTACTGCAATATCACACCGAACACATTAGTATGATACTTCAATCGGTGTGTGATCTTGACACCGAGCAATTCAGTCCTTTTTCTACCAATAATGCTGAGTGATTAGCTGGTAGATGCACGGTTACTTAATCTTAACGTCTTAGGTGTGACGTGGCCGGCGAGCGATCCCGGGACCTCTTACACACGAAGCGTAATTACAATCAATGTTCACAATCAGCTTAGATGTTATACATTATTATTGCTGCGAAAAAATGGAAAGATCTACAATGACAATATAGATGTGATTATTTTTATTACAGGTAAATGAAATATAAAGGGTAATTTCGAAAAGCCGATGTATTGTTATGTATCACAATGTTCCGAAACACAAGTGTATTTTTTTTATTTTAAGCATTTTCACAGTCATTATAACGTTCGTTAGTTATTAAGTAAAAGCACATCGTCTGTAAAAACATAAATGAACCACGTGTGAACTTAAAATCTAGACGAATCTCTTCCATGTCATATGTAAACCATTAAATGAAATGTTCTTCATGTGGACAGCGTTAATGTTAGAAAGGTATGCATAAAAGGAACAGACCAAATAAAAAAACTTGACTAAAAAGTAAATCTGCAAGAGTGTTTTAAAGATTACTTAATAAGACACCAAATCTTTTGCAAATCATATATTGTAACACTGTAATCATATGTGTACCTGTGTGATTTTCTTAGAGTAATCATGAATTGAATTATGTGTTATGTCGATGTCAATTTCTATCATTTTAAAACATACCATAATTTGTTTCGTTTATAGGTTTATCTGAGATGATTCCATGGTATGTCAAAGTCAAAATTAATCAAGAAGAAGGATCTGGAACAACTGCTTTTGTATATTTAACTATAACGGATTCGATTGGATCAACTCAATATGTTTCACTTGGTAAAACCCACCCTACGGGTAGTCAGTTGAGGCATACAAGGTCACTTAACATTGAAGTTCCAGTAAAAATATATATTCATCAACTGATGACAAATGATAGAATATCAATTGTATACGTAAGTTATTGTATTTCTTATTATATAATATATAGTTGTAAAAGTGATTGAAGCGTAACACTACATTTTGTTGTACTATAATGCTATTCACAGCCAAACCAATTAACAGTCATTGAACCATCAATCGTGCTACCATATCTAAGATGATCATTGAACGTATCTTGTATTTTCGCTTTGTCGACTTTTAACTTCATTCATGTTCTGGCTACTGCTTATAACACCATAAATTCTAGCTTAGCCTCGCCACCTTTAAGTTGTTGGTTGCTGTGATAAAGTAGTTTATGACATAATTAAATATTTATATTACAACTCAAACCGTACTCGATGAACCTACGGACAGTCAAAGACGTCCATTTACCAATTAATCTAATTGTTCCACAAATGACAATTATGACGTCATAATGTTAAGGCATTGTCCTAGAGAATTCCGACAGATGGCTGTTCCAATGTATGTGTTAGTCCAACCAATATCTATTTTAGGCAGCGTGCCTAATAATATTATAAGACATACACTTCACAATGACTGCAAAAATGTATCTTATTTATTGGTAGTTCGTTTGAGTTTGCCAGGTTTCATTTTTATCACTTGAAGTTCTTTACTTCTACCGGTGACCTAGTCCCGAGAGTGATCGACTTCAAGGGTCCGTTTGCTTGCTCCCAAACAATACTTTTACTAAACTATTCTTTAAGAAACAATCTTGTGTGTGTGAGGCAGTTTGGCACACCAAAATCATTGGCAGAACAAATTTTATTGTGTTTTTGGGGGTATCATTTTTGCCCTTATTTACATTTGAATGTTTACACCTAATACACCCACCCACTGGGGTATCCCCACACACCCCTCTTTACTTTGTAACTTTAAAGTATCGAGATTTGAAATATTCAAAACTTATATTTTAATTTTCCCGTTAATGTCCATCGATGACGGGGTTGATTTATAGGTAATCTTGATATACGGTACGAGGTTCTGTCACACAGAGTATTGGTTCTTTATATAGATATCATATCTATTGATGGCCTGTAGTTTTCCAGTTTTTATTTGTTCACACCCATTAACTTTTGTGCTTCGTACCAATGTGATTTTGATTCATCAGTGTATTCTAAACTGTTTTTTGATCTGGTAGATATTTAAACGCTTTGATAAATAAATTAATATATAACATTCTATCTGTCTTTTTATAACATTATATTATTTATTAATAGCTTTACTCATTTTTTACGTTATATCTGCGGACGAGGATCGGGTTGTCCGAAAGGTCATTTACATATTTAAATTGATGTTAATAGTAGTTCGTGCGCATGTTGCACGATCTTTTCACATTTGAACATACTATCATAAAAAAATTTACAAATTTGCAGTAGCCAATCTCGTTCAATCAGGTAATGTCCAGCTAGGGACCATTTTCAAATGAAAATTCTTACAAACAGGATATTTCATCTTATAATGTTTTACTAGTCTCGTTACATGGGATTCTTTGTAGTGCCAGGGAGTTAAAAACCCTGTATGGGGGCATATAGTGTCACATTTTGACATGACAATCTAATGCTGACTCCTACCCTCAACATGCCCCATGTAGTTGAATCTACCTTGAGCATAATGCTTCTACAATCATAGTTTGCCAGCCTTTCGATCAAAACACTAAAATTCCCTAATGCAAGAAGGGGTCGATCACCGAGAAGAAGTGATTATGGTGTTTGGAAGTATATTCGATTTTAATGTTCGTTTTGTTTTTGCCAAATATTTGAACAAAGCAGGCGCCATCGATCAGTTTAACCACACAATCTTTAAGCTTTTTTATTGTGATCGTAGGGTCGTATGTATTGTCGACTTAAAGGTTCTCTTTTATTCTTTTGTTGTTTGTTTTCCACGTTGATTCAATTTATCCGTGTTTTGCTGCATTGATAATTTCTGTTGGTTCTCTTTCTTTTCAAAGATTACGCTGGTGAACACAAAAACATGGGCATCTTACAAATTTGATTGTTCTTGCTCAGTTCCTTATTTAGGCGACAGGGTGATCGAAAAACTTCCAGGTATAGATACATTTTCGTTTCTTGTTATGGTTACAATGGAAATAATCAATCAAAAGAAAGAAAACTCAAAGTCTGACTCTGTAGGACAAATGGAGCATCTATTAATACACAAGAAATCGCAAAACTTAAAGTAATTTTTAAGATAAATCGACGTTAACCTAACTTAAAGATTAACACCGACTGATTTGAATATATTCTATGTCAAATAATATGTTCATCGATAACGCATACAATATAGCGGAGTGTTTGTTTAAATATAACATCATTCCGCGTCAAGTCTTGACTATCAAAAAAGCATACATCGTATTAAAGTAGAAATTACGGAAAACCAAGGCGATATTCAAAACCATGGGCATAGGCGATACAAGGAAAATGTGAAATACACACAGAAAAAGAACAAAATACTATTATTAACTAAAAAAGGAAACATCATGAACTTCTATTAAATTGCTAGAAGTGAAGCTAGTTGCTCGCGATTGAGTAAGTGTTTCCTGCTACACGTATGTCACCTACTGCAATATTTACGTGTCCGTTAGGTACATCGCAACCATTTCCACAGTAATAAAGCAACATTGACCCCTATATGAAAAGGTCACTTATATAGTGACGAAAGAGTAAAGGAGAAAAACCATTGACAGAATAGTAATAGAAGCAGCAACATGCCAATCATAAAAGCAACGCAGTAAAGATTTAACAACTAGGAGGAAGAACCCATTTATGTGCAATTAGAGTATCAATTATAAGCTTAATATCACAAAATTCATATACAATGTAAAATAAGTTATTAATTAGTGACTTTAATAACTATATTCGAATGTTATAATTATTGTGAGCATTTTATATTTCCAGGAAAAAGGAAATTCGATTGGATAGGTAATTATATTTACGGAATATACATTTGTACTTGCAAGTTTTTTTCAAACTGTTTAGGGCAAGCATTTTATATACGTTTTTTAAGTATATGTTGTGAATATCTTGTTGATTTTTCACACAATTAACATTCAAATAAGCATACAAAAGAACGTTTTAAATCATCTTAAAAAAAGTTTTTTAAATTTTCAATATTGCTGGTTCAGAAGACGAAGAATATTAAGATATACATGTTATATCTAAATGTACATATTCAGGACGCAGTTTGCTAATTTGCTACATAATTAGTTACCGTTTAAATGTCGCCAATGAGAAATCTATACTCTGTTAGGAGTTCAAGAATACACGATCGTAATGTTAACCAAAACATGACGAAATATCAAAAGTATGAAATAAAAAGTCGTACTAAAGAATTTTATTTTTTTTGAATTTTTTATTGTCACAAAACATTCAATACAACAGGCAGCACATGAACAAATAAAGGTAGTTTTGTACTTGGTAGTTATTCATATGTAAACCATACATTGGAAATAAAACAATTGTCTGAAGCTCAATGAAAATATGCTCATTATTCATACACAATATTGGAGATGGTAATTGTAAGAGAAACCTTATTGCTATTACACTCACAGGGAGATAATTCTAAACCAAAACCTTAAATTCAAAAGAGTTATCTCCCATTAACTGTTGACAACATTTTGGTCACCATAGTACCTAAAGTTTGATATAGTATTACACTTAATTAAAACATTCAAATAGGGCTTGATTAAAAAGGAGGACAAAAAAGACAAATGCATTTGCGTAAGAATATTAACAGTAAGTAAAAATAATATACTTTTTTTTTCTCTCTCCCTTTTCCTTTTTTTCAATGCTGTATGGTGATGGAACAGTTCTACCTCAATAAAAGTTAAAATAAATTTGTTGACTATAAGTGTTTTAAAGGTTAGAACATCAATGGGCTATTCACAACACTGTAGTATACATGTAGTTGTTAAAGTATTTAACATACCTTCAAAAGATAAACAACAACAAAAACAAACAGAAAAATATGGATATATAACAATTTTAGAGAGCGTTGCAGATTTAATACGTACTTACGAATTTTAAATATATTGCATATCCTAATTTGGTTCTGTACTACTTATATTGAAAAACAC
>JAUMGZ010014813.1:0-10076 GCA_032359645.1 Pododesmus macrochisma | reverse complement strand
ATGCGGGGCTACTTTTGGGGATTTGGGGGTTTTTTTTTACGTAAAAGATGCAGGAGAAGTTAAAATGAAACTATTTCAAGTATACATGTAATGAGTCCTATACCTATTATTAAAGAGTCAGAATTTAATCAAAAATTGTTAAAGACATTTCTTTAGCACCAGATATTATCTGGTTATAAAGAAATTGTGATTTTCCAGCTCTTAGTAACCAGAAACTGATTTAAAAAAAAAAAAAAATTGTATCAGAAAGAAAATGCCTTGTGTGTCTTTTTTTGAGCCAACTTTATGATTTTTTAAAGCTGTGATTATTAACGATTGTTTATTTGATAACACTTATTTATTGGATCTATATCTATTTTTCATGTTTTCAGAGATGAAAATTCGAATTTAACGGAAGATTACAAAAGAATCACAGAGCAGTTCAGAGATTTACAGAGAAAATCAAGGTACAATTTATATTGCAAGTCAATTAAGTGGATTTTGATTGGGAATCAAAGCAAGAATTTATTTAATACCACCATTAAAACTTTGAAGAGCTAGACATGACAAAATCAGTTTTTAATTATTTGATCAACATTGCTGATAAAGTATGCGTGTGATTGTTCAAATTTCATTGCAAATTGAATATTCTTTACTGAATTAAAGGCACAAGAAACTGAATGAAGAATGGCCCTGTTCACAAAATATTTTGAGTTTTTTTTACATTAAAAATCTAAAAGGAAGGCATCAATAATTGTTTGAGTAACAGATCTTCACTTAATCTGTAGTTTATGGTAATGATTGATCCAGTATTAATTTTTTTTTTTTTTTTTTTACTTCCAATAAGTAAGATATATATTTGGTATAACTCTCCTATGTACAGACATTTCATGCAAGCTGATGCCAAGAAGTTTCATGATGTTTGGGTGATGAATGAAGAAGAACTCAAGGAGAAAGTCAATGCTACCTTGGAGGCTGACAGAATTATACATGAACAACAAATGGGGTTACAATGGGTCAAACCAGACTCGTGAGTATTAATGTATAATATATATTACAAATTTACCCTTAAAATTAACTAAACATATCTAGGATTACAACGGGCTAGGCAAGACTCATGAGACTGCTAAGGAAAAACTATGAATATTAAAGGAATCCATAAGTTAACTACTCTGTAAAACATTAAGATCTACTTCTGATCAAGAATAACATTTAAGTTTGGATTTGGGAGATAGATTGTTGGATAGCAAGTTAATAGTTTTAATTGAATTAATTTTGAGAGTTATTTCCCTTGAACAAAGATTGTTGTGCCTAAAAGAATTATATCATGTTTTAGACAAGATCTGTTTGTAAATTAATAAACAGAATTTATTTGAAATGTTGAAGAGAGGGAATTTTAATATATTATTCAGGATTTTGAAGTTTTTAGAGTTAAATTAATCTTATACTTGATAATTAAAAGAAAATAGCTTTTAATAGTAAAAAATAGTGAAAGATGGGTAGCTTTTTTAATTGCTATTATAAGTTTTCAAAAATTATTGGATAATTGTTTTTATCAGATTATTCATGGAGAACGTTGGTCCTATAGTTAGTGAAGCAGCGAGACGGAAAGGCGTATCTGCCCAGCAAATCATACAGGAAGTCATGTCAGCCACAGGTATGTGACAGGAGTCTAGAAACACAATGATAAAATCTAATTTTGTATATATATTACCTCATAAAGGGTATGAGATGTTAGATTAAATACATATGTCTTTATAAGAATTTATAGAGGAATGTTCAACTTTAACCTAGCTGAGGTAGAAAATTATCCTTTGCGGAAATGTCAGTTCTTACTATACAAAACTATCACAAATTTAACTTCATGATAATAGATCTGGTGATGTAATAAAAGAGTTAGTAGAAATTAACTGTCATTTATGGAAGACTCTGTCTTAATTGTTACAAAGTAGACACATTGCTTTTGTCTTATAAATACTTTTTAAAGATAATTCAGTAGAGAGAAAAACACTTTCAAATAAACATTGTTACAAAAATAAGTATAACATGGGTAAGAATCTATGAAGCAAGTTTAACAAACTTTAACAAATTGTTAATTAACCGCAACTCATAATTTTTTAGTTATTTAAATGAAGGTGTTTTGTTACATTGCAGGCAGTCATCATTCCAAGGAGGAGGAGATAGAGGCTGAAGAAGAGATTGACGAGGAGGATGGGGAGACAAGTATCCCTCCCGACAGGCTGCCAGTCAAGAGTACTCTTCTCTCAAAGATCAGTGCCAACACTGTCAAAAGTATCCTAGAATTACTGTGTGATGAGTCTGTAAGTTTTCACAACAATTATAATAATTACCTTTAATTATTTATTTTATTATTATTTTATAGATTAAATCTATTAAGAAATAAAGATATATCCTTATACTCTATTGTAAGTTAGTGCCACAGTGACTGTATTCGACAATCATGTTCAGATATAATCTAGGTTGTAATGTAGAAATGGAGACTCTAAGAATTTTATCAGAAATATTTGTAAATCAATATAAAAAATTTAATTATGGATCTAAATTTGGGGGATAATATTTTTGTCATTTCAATGATAAAAGTACATTTATTAAGAGGATGCCTTATTGAACATCTGATCCATCTACCTACCATTCCTATTTTTTCCTTGACAGCTCCATTTAATGCTGGCAGATATCAAGTTAAATTGTCGTTAGCATCTTTTAAGTAAAATAAGTTTTAATCAGGATTGAATCAGAGTCAATTATTGTAAAATTGTACTTTTACAATGTATGTATTGTATTGCTTGAAATAAATGTGAAATACTATTGTGACTTTGATTAATTGCTGCTGCACTGAATATTACTAAAAACTTCTTTGAAATAAAGTAAAGTTCAATTACCTGTCTTTTGGTTGCAGGGTTTCTTAGTTGAGTCAAAGTTAAACAAGTTGCTGGCTCCATTGGAGAAAGATGAAAGATCATTAATGAAACTGGATGCTATATTTAGTGTAAGACTTTTGTTTTATGTTAGCCTGGTTCAATTTCAATACCATGAAATTAAAGTGCTTGAGTTTCTATGTTTGAAATTATATAAAGATAACACATCACAACAAAGTATCAACAAAGTATGGTTTTAGTTCTTCTCTTATGTTACACTGTTTCTCACACAAAGAAGTGTTAATGTCCCAGACCCTTATATGATATATTCTGATGTACTACTTTAAAGTATATATAGGACTTGACATAATCCAACTAGTGCTTCTTGTATTCTATTATGATTTAAACTAATAAATAGCAACTTTCATAGAATATAATGTTTCAAGTTTAAATTTTAATCAATGTTTATGGAAAGTGAAAGTTGTGTGGATGTGAAGGATAATTTAATGGAAGAAATACATTGACATGCATGTTAAAAAAAGCACTTATGTAGGTTGCAGCCGAAAATAAATTACATATCAAATATATCTTAACTTTAAATACAAGCTGTGTGCTTGTAACATATTGTTGTCCTTCCATCTTTATATCTAACTGTCTAAGAAACAAAAAAGAAACTAGCATTATTGTTGATTTGTATGTAATTTTTACAGGGCCTTGGTATTGAGACGGAGGAAGATGTTCATTTACTGGCAAGTTACTTCATGCACATCAAAGGCAGGAAACAAGCAGATGAGGATGTAAGTTATCTCCCTTGAAATTTTAAATCCAGTTTTATTATGTCGTTTAAAATGCGACATCACAGTGAGTTGTTTCCCTTGCAATTTAAAAATCCAAGTTGCATTTATTTATGTCATTCAAAATTAACTGATGAGGTGAGTTGTCTTCCTTACATTTGTAAAACCCAATGCAAAACTCACTATGTCAGCCAAATTGTCTATCTTAGAACTCTAAATCCAGTTGTCATTTTATTTAGTATGGTCATGAATTGATTTTGAGGTGGGTCGTTCATCTTGAAAATTTCAAATGCAGTTAATCAGTTTTAAAGACAGTGTAAAATAAATAACCTATTGAGGAGTTGAATTGCCTCACTTATTATTAAAACATTTGATATAGTTTGGTATTGCAACATTTTTAAGCTTCTTATTTTAAAATTGATAAGGGATGCAAATTTTGATTTATCTTTGTTGCACAATATGCAAAAATAACTAGGTTTATTTGTTGTCACATGTTCTATAAGGAGCAGGGTTTGCACGAAAACAATTTTTTTGAAATATTTATTTTAGATTATAATGTGAATTTGGACTTTATTGCTTTTATAAACAAACAATTCATGTTATTCATGTTAAGTTGTATGAAAATATCTATTAAAGTAAACTAGCAACATCATATTTTTAATGACATGATTTCAAAAAAAATAAGCAAAATAAAGTTCATTTATTTGTTTACAGAAGGATACAATGCTAGATGAAGAATCACAGATGCAGACAGACATGAGTGGTGGTGATGTAAGTTTGGATATTTTATTTCATCTTTCTAACATTTCACAATATGTGTCTAAATATTTGCCTGAAGACATGATGTCAGGTGCAACAGGTTGAATCTTGAGGAAGATTTTACTACCAACAATACATCAAGATAATTTAGAAAAAAGTTATTTTGTCTTTCACATCTAGCAAGTAATAATTATGTGTAAAACACAAGAAATGTCTAGCATTTGCCTGAATATTGTCACCAAAGGGTTTTTATGTTAATGTGAATATGGCATGATTATAGACTGTAATGGCACTATAAAAGTCTGTCGTATTTTACACCGATTTAAACAGAAGCTGTCTTGATGACCTAAAACTCATAGAAAACAACAATAAAAGGAACAAATGCAGTTTAGTAATGGGTGAATAAGATCACAATTGCAAATGGCTTTGCTTAATACAATATTGTGGTGTGCAAAAATTGCAATAATTATTGCTCTTAAAATATTGTTAAGAAAATGAATGTGTTAGTTTACAAGCCCAGTAAATTCATTAAGTTACTTTTCCATGTTACTTTCATTTGGATGAGATCTGGATTTTCTTTATTGTAATCTAATTGACGTGTATTTGTGCTGCAGATGATGGATGAGTTGGATGAAGAGATTCGCAAACTTACAGGAAAAGAGGGGGATGCTGAGTCCACGAGGAGTGAGACAGTTGAACTTATCCATCCTAATGAAGTGCTCAAGGCTCTAAGGGCATTTGTGGAGGAAAACAGACAACCAGTAAAGTATGATACTTACTTACTTTTATAAATACTAAAGTTTATGAACTTATTTTGTATTAACCAAATCTGGAATCTTATTGCTACAAACTAAAGGCTAAATTTGATATTAACCTTTTTAAAACCAATAGATCAATAGCAACAGTGTAGACTGAGGATGAAAGCCTGTGTTGACTCTTGGTTCATACACTTCAGAAACTATTATATTGGTAATTAAAAAGTGCAATTATTATTTTAGAATATGACATATTTAAAGTGGCCTACTAATTAAGACTAACATGTTGCCATTTTCTTTTAACACTCTTTGGTTGTGCACAAGAAATTCATGAATCAATTACAAGTATTAGAGAACAATATATATTATTTTCCTTGATGAGTAAAACAGTTGATCAGTGTTTGAACGTCATTGTCATAAGAAACAAACTCACACTTGCTTTTTACAGAGAAAAGGGAAAGCAATCACAGTTCAAAATTGTGTCCCTAACGGATCGTGATGCCTCTGATGATTCTGAATATTGGGCAAAATATGCTTCCAGCATTGACAGAAAGAAGGAGAGATTATGGGATGCATTGCTGGAAGGACTTGAAAAATACAGGTTAGTTTGTTTAGTGTTGTTCCTGGAAGATATGAAAGTGATTTTACTAACATTTCAAAATGTGTAGGTCACTTCCCATTTGGGTAAGGCAAGAGTTGGGGTTAGAAATTTCTAACCTTAAATTATCTGCATGATTTAGTTGAGAGCATGGTAATGATGTTAATTTGTCTGTACAATATTAACTGTGTTATAGCAGTTTAACAGAAATTAAGAATTCAAATTATAAACTGTTTAAATTTTAAAATTTAGAAAGCCGTGTCATCCAACTCATCCATCATCTGCAGCATAAATACAAGTTAGTAAGAGGGTCCAGATCTCTACCAAATCAAAATGAAATTAGTGTGGCAAAGTGGCAAACTTTATATTATATTAATGAACTTAATGGGCTTGTAAACTAACAAATTAATTTTCTTGACACATTATTTTATGAGGTGTTGTAAATTTTGAATATTTTTTGGCTGTGGTTTATTTTTGTTAAGTACAATAACATGTTAACATTAAGGGCTGTTTCAGGATATTTACAAACATTCTTCTACAAAATTTCAAAACAAAAATAAGAAAACTTCACAATTAGTGAAATCCCTTTTTGTTGACATTTCCTGTCATTTTTATTTTTTTAGTCCCCTAATTTATTCTAAAATGACTCCTATTCACATGAGCTATTTCTGGTTAATACATATCAACAATTATACCACATAATTTTTTAACATGTATCAAGTAACATATAAAGTCTATCTTCTATTTTTTCATCGTTACAGCGAGACACTTGTAGGACGGTCCACACTAATCAATGAGACAGATGCACTTAGACAACAGAATGCCGAGCTTAGAATGCTGTTACATCAATATGTTAACTCCAAGGTCAGTATTTACAGTCAAACCCGTCTATAAAGAGACCAGAAAAAAGTGGTATTTATATGGAGGTGGTCTTTATCACTGCAATTAAGACTTCAAGGGATCAGACCTGATTTTAGTAGTTTTTATGAATAGATGGTGGTCGCTAGAGCAGGTTGTACTGTAGTCTTTAACGAATATTAGATGTCTGGTTGTGACTGCAGATATAATATAATTTGTAAACTTATTTGTAAGGTGCTGTATATATTTTCTATGCTGCATCTAGAAAGAGAAAATTTAGTAAATATTCCTGTTGCTGAATGCTTATGTAAACATTTTGACCCTTGTTCATTGTAAGAATTTCAATCATGTGCATCCTGTGGCAGTGTACATGCTTTGAAAAATGATGAAGATAAACATTTGCTCCTTAGATATGAGACAATTTTTAAGCTCATTATACACGTGAAAGACATAATACATGTATGAATGATATACATTTGTGTCTAAGATATGAGACAATTTTTTGAATGTCTTTCTACTTATGAAGACATTAATCATATGCAGGAAATGAATGATTATTTACTGTATGTACTTGTAAACTCATGAAATTGTTATGATGTCTGGGCTAACTTTAACGTGTATTGCCTTTAATAAGGGTACATTCAAAATTGTCACCCTAAAGTGACATTTTGTTGTTCTCCTCCATAGAAGGCAATATTTTATTGTCTCTTGTTTGTCTTTAACATTAATTTGACAGGAGGTACATTTCATATCATGTGATAAAACTTAGACCAATGGTAATTGCTGTAACATACTGTATCGTTACTTAGACCAATGGTAATTGCTGTAACATACTGTATCGTTACTTAGACCAATGATAATTGCTGTAACATACTGTATCGTTACTTCGACCAATGGTAATTGCTGTTACATACTGTATCATTACTTCGACCAATGGTAATAGCTGTAACATACTGTATCGTTACTCAGACCAATGGTAATTGCTATAACATACTGTATCGTAATGCATTTTATAAAAGTCTATCAATTGTTTGCAGGTAAACACTGAACTTGAGATTCCACCAACACGAGTGCTACAGCTTGAGATGAACCCACCCATGCAGAAATAAACTAAAAAACTCCAGAAAAACTTAAAAACTTGGAATTCTATGTGATGAACAATAATGGAAACTCAGATTACATTCATATTGTGAAATTTTGATCATGGATTTTTAATTGAACTTAACGATAACATTCCAAGGATATAAATGACTGTGATATTATGTCAATTTAAAAATTGAACTGTTCTATGGCTGTGAGGTGCAAGGTTATAGTATTGTTCTGATAAGCAATGCAATAAGCATGGAATTTATCATGGATGCACGCACATCTGTTTTGAAGAGGATGTTTATCAAGTCTTTAAAAATTTGTTCAGGGAAAGCTGTTTTCATCCTTCCAAAACTGATCTGTTAATTTCAGTGAATTCTAAATCCGTCCAGAAGTCCTTCCAAATTTATCTAGATTGCAGTCAAATTCATTGAACTGATCCAAAGTTAGAGCAAAAACTACCAATTTTAAATCCGTCCATCTTTTTGTAAAACCCATGTTGAAAAATGATATTCCGTCCACATCATGTTCAATAGATTGACTCATTGGCATTATAAGGCAGTATCCTTATTTTATTGGACATTTTGTATTATGTGTGTAAAATGTTTAAATAATTAATGTTTATATAATTACGAGATGTGTAAATAGTATTAAAATCAAATTGTATGCATTGCCATTAAGATGCATATAAAAATGCGATCCAAAATTATATTTTGTGTTGACTTATGTTTTCTATGTATAGTTGACTGGTAAAGTAATGTTTCAAGGTCACAATTTAAATGTATATGAATTTCATAAGGGTTAAAATTTTGAACAAATTACCATAATGTTGAAATCTCACCTGTTGATGCTATTGATAATGGTAGGGGATCATTTCTTTGGTAAAGGAATCCGAGTTCTCAATAGAACCTATGCATTCTTGTTGACATTCTGTATTTTCTCAAACTTAGTCAGTATATCTACCCAGGCCAAACACCGCTACCCCATAAATGGAGGCAACTTTGTCATAAAACCATTAAGGAAAACATAAAGACTTCAAAAGTAAGGAAGAAAAAGGTATGTATCAGTGATGACCACAGAAGAAAAACGCCAACATACAAAAGTCAGTTCTGGCATCAGATCATGTATCCCTGTTAGTGTTAGGGCCAAACCAAGGCAAGACAGGATGAAGGTTAGAAGGCAAACACAAATCAACACTTGCTTGCAGGGAGACGTTATAAAGCTGACTGTCCTCACTAAGTGTACAGGGATTTTTAACCCCTGGTACGATAATGATCCAAATGTTAAGTATGATTAAAGTAGATAATAAATAACACATTGGTATGGGCTATTTCATATTTCTGTACTATCCCTACTGCTTAACTTTCAAGTTCCTTTAGCTGCTTACTATCACAGTGGCCCAGGGGTTAGGGCGCTCACTTTGTGCTTGTAGATTGGTGCTAGAATCCATGGTCGTGGGATCGATTCCCAGTCGGGTCAAAACCTAAGACTTTAAGAAAATTAGGCAATCTTCTCGCTCCATGCTAAGCGCCAAGCATAACTGGGTAGTACGATAATTTGTTGTCTTGGTATCAGGATAATGTGACCGAGTGAAGTATCATGTCAATGTGTCTGTAGCGTGATATTTCAGTGAGACAGCACAATAAAGTCGCCATAAGTGCACACTGTCACAAGCAGACACAGTCTCAATATGACCTATACATGAGTTAAAGGAACACTAAACCCCAATAAAAAAAACGTAACTCCTTTAGCTGCCTCTCTTCCTGTCCTATTACTGGTTTGTTCTCCTCTGGTCTTTTGTGGCAATAACAGTGAAATTCTGGAAGTGATGTTGAACATAAATGAAACAAAAAGGTAAAGATGTAATTCTTCATTACTTGACTATAAAGCTGATTCATCACTATGCTCCGTTAATAATTAGAAATCTCCCTCCTATCAAGTCTCCTCCAGTGGATACATATACAGGAGGTACACTGCCCTTTTTACTTTTTATCAGTAGATTTTAATTGCCTCAGACTAGATTTAACCAATATTTATAACACTACAAATATTAACAAACTCAGTTATACATTGTAAATATTGCACATGATTTTTATTTAATAAAACATGAAATTTTCATTATTCTGGTAATAAAATGAGTAAGATATTTTCAATTATTCAACATACGGTATTGCGTAGCTTCTGTGAAAATTTTCATCATAACTTTACATAAAACACATTACAATGTCTACAACAAGAGTTGGCCCTTCACCTAATCTACTTCAAACAAGAGGCCCATGGGGCCTTAACGTCCCTCTGGATTGGCATTTGAATATTTTTGATCCTAGGGTCACTCCTTGAACAAAGTTGGTTATCCATGCCCTAAAGTTAC
>JAUMGZ010014802.1:0-10077 GCA_032359645.1 Pododesmus macrochisma | reverse complement strand
ATGTGGTACAGTTCTCGAACAATAGACGAAGTCCAGCTCGATCACATGTTGGCATTCAGCAAAGCTCAGTTATGATAACAAATGAATATACTATATAGAGAGTCAATCGACAGCAAATGTTCTGCATGAAACGGTATAAAAACACTAAAATACCTAAAAATTAGTAATACCTTTATCTTTATAATGCTGTTGTATTTAGTAAACATTAGTAATACCTTTATCTTTATAATGCTTTTGTATTTAGTCAACATTAGTAATACCTTTATCTTTATAACGCTGTTGTATTTAGTTAACATTTGTAATACCACAACCTTTATAATGCTGATGTAGTAAGTTAACATTTCTATACAAAAAATGCAACCTGAATCATGCCTCCGATAAATGTAATACCATTACCTTTATAACGCTGTAGCAGTAAAAAAACATTAGTAATACCGTTATCTTTATAACGCTGTTGTAAAGTTAATATAAGTAATACCGTTGTCTTTAAAATGTTGTTGTATTTAGTTAACATTAGCAATACCTTTATCTTTATAACGCTGTTGTATTTAGTTAACATTTAATATACCATAACCTTTATAATGCTGTTGTAGTTAGTTAACATTTGTAATACCATTACCTTTATAACGCTGTAGCAGTAAATAAACATTAGTAATACCGTTATCTTTATAACGCTGTTGTAAAGTTAATATAAGTAATACCGTTGTCTTTAAGATGTTGTTGTATTTAGTTAACATTAGCAATACCTTTATCTTTATAATGTCGTTGTTGTAAGTTAACATTAGTAACACCGTTATCTTGATAACGCTTTTGTATTTAGTTAACAATAGTAATACCATTACCTTTATTATGTTGTTGTATTTACTTCACATTAATAATGCCATCACCTTTTAAATGTTTTTTGTTGTTAGTTAACATAAGTAATACCTTTATCTTTGTAATACTGTTGTATTAACATTAACATTAGTTATACCTTTATCTTTATAACTCTGTTGTATTTAGTTAACATTTGTAAAACTATTATCTTTATAATGCTGTTGAAGTAAGTTAACATTAGTTATACCTTAATCTTTATAACTCTGTTGTATTTAGTTAACATTTGTAATACCTTTATCTTTATAACTCTGTTGTATTTAGTTAACATTTGTAATACCATTATCTTTATAATGCTGTTGAAGTAAGTTAACATTAGTTATACCTTAATATTTACAATGCTGTAGTATTAAGTTAACATTAGTAATACCGTTATCTGTATAACGTTGTGGTATTTAGTTGACATAAGTCAAACCGTTGTCCTTATAATGCGGTTGTAGTAAGTTAACATTAGTAATGCCATTATCTTTATAATGCTGCTGTATTTAGTTAACTTTAGTAAAAGCATTGTCTTTAAAATGGTGTTGTATTTATTTAAGATTAGTAATTCCATTACCTTCATAATTTTGTTGTATTAAGGTAACATTAGTAATACCATTGTCTTTATAACGTTGTTGTATTAAGTTAACATTAGTAATACCGTTATCTTTATAAAGTTGTTTTAGTAAGTTAACATTTGTCATACCGTTATCTATATAATGATGTTGTATTTAGTTAACATTAGTAATACTATCGTCTTTATAATGCTGTTGTATTCAGTAAACATTAGTAAAACCTTTATCTTTATAATGCCGTTGAAGTAAGTTAACATTAGTAATACTGTTATCTTGATAACGCTTTTATATTTAGTTAACATTAGTAGTACCATTGTCTTTAAAATGGTGTTGTATTTAGTTAAGATTAGTTATACCATTACCTTTATAATTTTGTTGTATTTAGTTAACATTAGTAATACCATTGTCTTTATAACGTTGTTGTATTTAGTTAACATTAGTAATTCCGTTATCTTTATAATGCTGTTTTAGTAAGTTAACATTTGTAATATCGTTATCTATATAATGCTGTTGTATTTGATTAAAATTAGTCATACCGTATCTTTATAACGCTGTTGTATTAAGGTAAAATTTGTAATACCGTTATCCGTATAACGCTGTTGTATTTAGTTAACATTAGTCATACTGTTGCCTTTATAATGCCGTTGTAGTAAGTTAACATTAGTAATACCGTTATCTAGATAACGCTGTTGTATTTAGTTAACATGAGTAAAACAATTATCTTTATAATGCCGTTGTAGTAAGTTAACATTAATAATACCATTATCTAGATAACGCACTTGTAGTAATTTTACATTAGTAATACCGTTATCTAGATAACGCTGTTGTTTTAAGTTAACATTATTAACACAATTATCTTTATAATGCGGTTGTATTTAGCTAACATTAGTAATACAATTATCTTTATGATGCGGTTGTATTTAGTTAACATTAGTAATACAATTATCTTTATAATGCTGCTGTATTTAGTTAAGATTAGTAATACCATTACCTTTATAACGCTGTTGCATTTAGTCAACATCAGTTATACAATGCTGTTGTATTAAATTAACATAAGTTATACCGTTATCTTTTGACGCTGCTGTAGTAGGTAAACATTAGTAATACCGTTATCTTTATAATGCTGCTGTAGTTAATTAAAATTTGTAATACCATTACCTTTAAAATGCTATTTTAGTAAGTAAACATTAGTAATACTGTTATATTTATAAAGCTGTTGTTTACTTAGGTAAAATTAGTAATACCATTACCTTTATCATGCTGTTGTATTTAGTTAACATTATCAATACCGTTATCTTTATAACGCTGTTGTATATTTAGTTAACATTGGTAATACCGTTATCTTTATAACGCTGTTGTATTTAGATAACATTAGTAAAACCGTTATCTTTATAATGCTGCTGTATTTAGTTACCATTAGTAAAATCGTTATCATTATAACGCTGTTGTAAAGTTAATATAAGTAATACTGTTGTCTTTAAAATGCTGTTGTATTTAGTTAACATTAGTAGTACCATTGTCTTTAAAATGGTGTTGTATTTAGTTAAGATTAGTAATACCATTACCTTTATAGTTTTGTTGTATTTAGTTAACATAAGTAATACCATTGTCTTTATAACGTTGTTGTATTTAGTTAACATAAGTAATTCAGTTACCTAAATAACGCTATTATCTTGATAATGCTGTTGTAGTAAGTTAACATCAGTAATACCATTACCTTGATAACGCTGTTGTACATTAGTAATACAGTTATCTATATAATGCTGTTGCAGTAAGTTAACATTAATAATACCATTGTCTTTATAACGCCGTTGTATTTAGTAAACATTAGTAATACCGTTGTTTGATAATGCTGTTGCATTAAGTAAACATAAGTAAAACCTTTATCTTTTTAATGCTGTTGTATTCTGTTAACATTAGTAATACCGTTATCTTTATAACGCTGTTGTATTTAGTTAACATTAGTCATACCGTATCTTTATAACGCTGTTGTATTAAGGTAAAATTTGTGATACCGTTATCCGTATAACGCTGTTGTATTTAGTTAACATTATTAATTCCGTTATCTTTATAATGCTGTTTTAGTAAGTTAACATTTGTAATAACGTTATCTATATAATGCTGTTGTATTTGATTAACATTAGTCATACCGTATCTTTATAACACTGTTGTATTAAGGTAAAATTTGTAATACCGTTATCCGTATAACGCTGTTGTATTTAGTTGGCATTAGTCAAACCGTTATCTTTATAATGCTGCTGTATTTTGTTAACATTAGTAGTACCATTGTCTTTAAAATGGTGTTGTATTTAGTTAAGATTAGTAATACCATTATCTAGATAACGCTGTTGTATTTAGTTAACATGAGTAATACAATTATCTTTATAATGCGGTTGTAGTAAGTTAACATTAGTAATACCATTATCTTTATAACGCTTTTGTAGTAAGTTTAAATTAGTAATACCGTTATCTAGATAACGCTGTTGTATTTAATTAACATTAGTAATACAATTATCTTCATATTGCGGTTGTAGTAAGTTAACATTAGTAATACAAATATCTTTATAATGCCGTTGTAGTAAGTTAACAGTAGTAATACCGTTATCTAGATAACGCTGTTGTAGTAAGTTTACATTAGTAATACAATTATATTTATAATGCGGTTGTATTTAGTTAACATTAGTTATACAATTATCTTTATAATGCGGTTGTATTTAGTTAACATTAGTAATACAATTATCTTTATAATGCGGTTGTACATTTGTAGTAAGTTTACATAAGTAAAACAATTATCTTTATAATGCCGTTGTAGTAAGTTTACATTAGTAATACCGTTATCTAGATAATGCTGTTGTATTTAGTTAACATTAGTAATACAATTATCTTCATAATGCGGTTGTAGTAAGTTAACATTAGTAATACAATTATCTTTATAATGCCGTTGTAGTAAGTTAACAGTAGTAATACCATTATCTTTATAACGCTCTTGTAGTAAGTTTACATTAGTAATACCGTTATCTAGATAACGCTGTTGTTTTTAGTTAACATGAGTAATACAATTATCTTTATAATGCCGTTGTAGTAAGTTAACATTAGTAATACCGTTATCTAGATAACGCTGTTGTATTTAGTTAACATTAGTTATACAATTATATTTATAATGCCGTTGTAGTAGGTTAACGTTAGTAATACAATTATTTTTATAATGCCGTTGTAGTAGGTTAACGTTAGTAATACAATTATTTTTATAATGCCGTTGTAGTAAGTTAACATTATTAATACCGTTATCTAGATAACGCTGTTGTATTTAGTTAACATTAGTTATACAATTATATTTATAATGCGGTTGTATTTAGTTAACATTAGTAATACAATTATCTTAATAATGCTGCTGTATTTAGTTAAGATTAGTTATACCATTACCTTTATAACGCTGCTGTAGTTAATTATTATTAGAAATACCATTACCTTTATAATGCTGTTGTAGTAAGTGAACATGAGTAATACCATTATCTTTAAAATGCTGCTGTATAAAGTTAACATTAGTAAAACCATTACTTTAATAACGCTGTTGCAGTAAGTTAACATTAGTAATAAAATTATCTTCATAATGCTGTTGTGGTAAGTTAACATTAGTAAAACTGTTGTCTTTATAATGCCGTTGTATTTTGTTAACATTAATAATACCATCACCTTCATAACGCTGTTGTGCATTTGTAATACAATTATTTTTTTAATGCGGTTGTAGTGAGCTAACACTAGTAATACCGTTTTCGTTAAAATGCTGTTGTTTTTAGTTAACATTAGTAATACCGTTGTCTTTATAATGCCATTGTATTTATTTAACATGTGTTATATCTTTATCTTTATCATGCAGTTGTAGAAAGTTAACATTAGTAATACCATTGTCTTTACAATTCTTCTGTAGTAAGTTAACATTAGTAATACCGTTATCTTTATAATGCCATTGTATTTATTTTACATTAGTTATACCATTATCTTGAAAATGCTGTTGTATTAAGTTAATATTAGTAATATCATTATCTTTATAATGCTGTTGTAGTAGTTTAACATAAGTTACACTGTTATTTTTATAATGATGTTATATTAATTTAACATACGTAATATCATTATCTTTATTATGCTGTTGTGGTAGGTTAATATAAGTTATACCTTTATCTTTGACATGCCGTTGTATTAAGTTCTTAAGTTGGTCACTTGTTTCTGTAGTAATCTAAAAATAGACAAAAAATGAAGGCAGTTGGGTCATAACGTCCTTTTGGTTAGAACTGGCTAAAGTAAAATTTCTCTCTTTTGGCCCCTACATGTTGCCTTTGCATACGGAAGCCCACTCTTTGAAGAAATATATATATCCCCTTTTTCTCAGGTGTGCTTCCAACCAAGTTTAGTTGAAATAAATAACTATTGTTTTTTGTGCAATTAAAAATGTAAAAAACTAAATATGACTGTGTAATATACAAACAGTGTTGCACTTTGACCCCAAAACTTGTAACCTCTTCTTGACCTTAGAGATATGCCTTGAGCAAGCTTATTTCTCCATGCATCTAGGTTAGGTCATAAGTAAGCATTAAACTGTAGGCCTTCTAGTTTATTAGGACATTTTTGGATTTTTTGACAAATCAATGCAATTGTTGGCCCCTTGGCGGCCAATCTCCATTAGACATTTGAACACATTTTAATCACTTTCCCCTTGGAAGGCTTTCTTACAATTACGCATGTAACTAATTGATATTGATCCTGTTGTTTAGGAGAAGAAATTGAAAATCTATTTTTACCTAAGGGTAACGCCTTGAACAAACTTGGTTCTTTACTCCTCAAGGTTTACTATATATTTATATATATGTATATATGTGTGTGTAGGCATTTAGTTCCAAGCCTTCTAGTTGATTAAAAAAAGATTTGTTGAAGAAAAAAATTCCACATTTTTGCCCCTTGTGGCAATAGAAGTCCCCACCGTGGGACCAAGTGCCATTAACTGAACAGATCTGAATCCTCACAACTAGCTAGGACTGCTTCCTTAATACTCAGGTCAAATGCTTCTGGAGAGAAGACGAACATTTGAAAAGTTAACAAAAGACAACGGACAGGATTTGCATGGGAAAAGACCATTTTGGACAAAATATTAAATATATCTTGAGGAAACCAACTCATGTACATGTGGGAAAAAACACCCCTCCAATTTTAGTTTTTCGAATAAAATGCAGATAGAGCAAGAAATTACATATAAAATTTGAATCTGATTTAACAAAAACTAATTTTCTGTCAACAGTGTCTTTATTTATACTTCATATCATTATTTAAATCTGATACGGAATAATATTCAAGCAAAATTGTGGCATTTTAAATTATAAACCTGACATTAAAATTCTCATTCAAAATTTAGCCATGCATCAAAACGTGATGGAAAGTTTCACATCTTTGGTAGTGACACCCTATATTTGGTGCAGCTTATATTTATATTATGTCAATGATGAAATAATGCATGTACACTTGCAATATCTCAAAAGATTCAGAAATAATGATTTAAAGAAAGAAGGGAGTAATAGAGGACAGGTTTTATTAATAATGAGTACAATAATTTGGTTTGTTTAATTAGGGATAAACGTCAATTCATGATTATTTCACCGATATCGCGACAAAAGTACAAAGGAGAAAAACCGAAAGATAGGTCAGGAAGAGAAGCGGCGACAGGAACGAGAAATGAAAGTAATAGAGGTCATAATTGAATGTATAACACACAAAAAACTACTGTACCCAAGCACGAGGCCCATTAGGCCTGCACGTCCATCTGGATTAAATGGGCCTATGTGTACATTTTCAACATTTGAAAACTTTTGACTCAGGGTCATGTCTTGAACAAAGTTGGTTCTCCATGCCCTAAAGTTACTACAAACCAAATCATTCAGCACTAGGCCTTATGGTTTAAAAGAATATTTTTGAAATTTTATCAAATTGTTCCCATTTGAGCCCCAAGTTTTGGAAACTCGTGAATTGGTAGAACAATTAGTTTTAAATATCATATTTCTTAAAGATAAAACAAGAAACATGAGAGTTTGAATCGTGTTTTTGCTTTAAAGTCATTTCAGGGAAGAAAAAATATGATAAAAACAATATGAATTTGCCCTTTATAATTATTTTTACTCATTTTGAGTGATTTAAACTGACACAAGAGGCCCATTGGGCCTTAACGTCCATCTGGTTGAAATTGGCCTATTAAAGTAAATAACAAACTTATATCTCCAAGCTCTAAAATTAAATATAACCCAAACCATTAAGCACTAGGCCTTCTAGTAAATTAAAGAAGATTTTTGAAATTTTGTCAAATATTCTCTCTTTTGGCCCCTTAAAATGGCACCCACTGGGAGACCAGCCCCTTTATTTGAATAAACTGATTCCCCTTCTCTTTAGGATGAAATCTTCCAAGTTTTAACGAAATTGGACAAGTAGTGTTGGACAAGAAGTCGCAAATGTGAAAAAGTATAATATTTGCTGTATATATAGTGTTGAACTTTGACCTCGATCAAAATGTGCAACTTTTTTTACCCCAGGGTCATGATCATGCCTTGAACAAACTTGGTCATCCATTCCCTCATGTTACTACAAACCAAAGCATAAGGCCCTAGGCAATCTTGTTGATTAGGAGAACTTTTTTGATATTTTGTAAAATTTAACCCATTATGGCCCCTATAGTGGTGCCCCAATGGGTTAACAAATCTTAACCCCCATCCCCTAAAGATGACTTCTTTCAAGATTAGATGAAATTGGTCGAGTAATTTTGGACAAGTAGTCAAAAATTTAAAGTTAACGCATTTGCTATATTGTTGAACTTTGACAACAAAATGCGTAACCTATTTTTAACCTCAGGGTCACGCCTTGAAAAAAGTGGTTCTCGATGACCTAAAGTTACTACATGCCATAACATTAAGCATGCATGCTTAGCACGATTATTCACATTACATGTGATTGAAATGAAAATTCTTTTTGAATAATTTATAGTGTTTATTTTCAGCTTTTTGAAACAATTATCTCAATCTAATTAAAATTACATCTTGATTTTGCTCCCGCAAATCAGAAACGGGAGCAAAATCAAGATGTAATTTTAATTAGATTGCAGTAATCTTTATTTTTGATGTTCCGAATACGGAAGACTATTAAGTTTTTAGTAACGTTTTACTTTCGTTTTGAGCAAAATGACAACCTGCATCCACAATTTCTTGGTATAGGCATGATGTAAGTTTATAGATTTAACAGATAGATTCATTCATAGAACTAATGTATTGTTTGAGATTAAATGTTGATATATTCAGTCTATTACAATAAAAATATTTCTTTTCATTGTAGCTTCTCAACACTGGCACTGCTGTCTCTAATAGGGGTTTCGTCTGTCAGCACCTGACAATAAGAATACATTTTAACTGTTGATTACCTATTGTTTGAGGTAAACTGACAAACACCCGCAATTAATTAAGTTACTACAAGTTTATTTGGAAAAAAAGCTGCGTAAACATCACATTTATTCAAGATTAGCAATCATTTATTCCACAGATATACTTTGTTTTTGAGAAAAACATTGTGTAAATCTTCACATTTACCCGCATTTAATTAAAAAACTACGAGTTTATTTTGAAGTATATTTGTGTTAACCTTACATATACCCGATATTATCAATCAGATATTTCACAGATATACTTAGTTTTTGAGTAATTAAATGTGTGTTAATTTTCACATTTACCCACATTTAATCCGAGGACTACAAGTTTATTTGGAATTAAATCTTTGTAAACCTCACATTCATCCAAGTTTATTATAAAATTGTTTCACAGATATACTTGGTTTTTGAGGAAATTAAGTGTGTGTAAATCTTAACATTTACCCGCATTTAATTCAAGTTCTTCGAGTTAATTTGGAAATTATTATGTGTAAACCTCACATTTATACAAGTTTACCAATCAATTATTTCACTGATATACTTGGTTTTTGAGAAATTAAATGTGTGTAAATCCTCACATTTACCATCATTTAATTGAAATTCTTCAATTTTTTTTGGAATTTATTCTATGTAAACCTTACATTTATCCAACTATCTCTCTTCTGTCCATACTTTTGTATTATACATGAAAAATACATAAATATCATGTTTGTGAAAATGTCTAAACTTTAGTTTACTCAAGATTGCTCTTTTTCTTAAGTTTACATAAATTATTTATAAAACATTTTTGACATTCAGTCAAGTTTACTGAAAAAATAAATTCAATTAAGTGCACGAAGTTGAGATGTTTGAAAATTCAAGTTAATTCCAAGTAAATATCAAATTTATTGGAATTTATAATTTGAGTATTCTCTGGTAACTTAAAAAATATATTGAATTTATTGGCAAAAACTTTTGAAATAAATTGTTACTTTTCGTGTAGTGGTACATATGACATTGTGGCCCGTGAAGGCAGTAAAACATAACTGTGGATGTAGACCATAAGCATATTAAAGGTTACATATTTACCTGGTAGATATCTGTTATCCATTTTAGGAAGTCTTTGACACAATTCTGTAGCATCTCACCATCTATTGGGCAGGTCTCCAGTGCTTTTATTTGGGCTCTTATGTCAGATCTAACCGGTTCATATTTGATTAT
>JAUMGZ010014791.1:0-10077 GCA_032359645.1 Pododesmus macrochisma | reverse complement strand
AATGTGCGCGTAGTCAAAACAGGAATTTTTAAACGTATTCCTCTGGACACGTGTTTCGAACAACCCAGTTCTCCTCAAGAAAGAGCTAAAATATGCATCAAACACAACAATTTAGAATACAGGTTAGGCAAACAAATCAATAAGTTCATTAATTCGGCAATTAAACTCATATTATTATATGGTACCTTGTCTTTTGAGTTTAACTGCATTGTCTTTCATCAGCTTCTTTTGCTCAGAGGTTCCTATCAGCTTCTTTCGCTCAGAGTTTCTCCTTGATCCTCGATATCTCTTTTGAAGGAGTGAAGCCTAAAACCTAAATACTGTCTACATTCACCAAACGAATCCTCACTACTGTTGCCATTGTCTGGACTAGGTTTGGTGGATGGTTGAGCTTCTTACGAACTTGGCATGATTGATTGAATGTATGTATGCATACGTCGGCTTTCTCGAGTCATATTTCAACAGGTAGTCTATTGAAAATTGACCGTTAAAAATAGATCACGGTCAGTTTTCTATTTCTTTTTATATACATGAATCAACGAGCTGAGGTTAGGAGCTACCGAGCCGGGGTCCGCGGAGGACAAATCAATTAAGTAGACAGTCGATCAAGTCAACTAAGTAAGTAAAATCGATTAAGTCTCTTTCAATCAAGTAGACCGAAACGATCAAGTGGACTAATTCAATCAAGTCGAACAAGTCTTTCAGTCAACAAATCAATCAAGTTTTTCAAGTAAACCAAACCAATCAAGTCAAACAAGTCAATCAAGTACATCGAGTCCATTAAGTTAAATATTTTAGCCCTTTCAATCAAGTATTTTCCTTAAATCTGGTATGCCCATACATTAAAAAACTTTGAGCACTGCGTCTATATACGTGCTTGAAAGTATATATACCAGCGTGTTTAATCTATATGCAAGCCCATTCGGATCAATTTTCAAATGGAGTCAACTTTCAACGGGATCCATATTCCACTTGTGGCATGGAGCTTAAGTTCCTAATTCAACAACTTTCCAGTTAAATAATATTCACCATTGAAAATGAAACCGTTTCAGTATGAAACGCGGTTCCAGTAAGTTACACCGGAACTGACAGTTCGACTTAGCGCTACCCTCCCCCTCCCGTCGTAGCCCAAATTTAGAATACTGCTACACGAATGAAAAGTAAACAATAAAAAGGGATCTTATTTATGGAATGCCAAATACGACTTTGATCGTTACTTTTCATTCAACAGTGCTAACTTGTCATTCGGCTTTAGAAACTTTACATTCAGCAGTGCGTAATTCCTATTTGACAGTGCTAACATGTCATTCTGATGTGGTAACTTGTCATTTAGCTGTGCTGAATATTATGTTGTTGTGCGTATTTTTTATTTCGGTTGTGCGTAGTTATTTTCTTTCTCGACTGTGTTAAATTTCCATTCGGCTATAGTTATTTTCCAGCTGAATAAATGGGGCTGTGATATACTTACGAAAAATTTCTTTAACTTCAGATAAGTTCTAAAACAATTTTTTTTTAAATATTTTTAAAATAAGTTTAATTTATCAATGAGATTTTTTTATTGAGTTTCTGGGATATTAGAATGTCAGCACAGTCAAGTCAATATTTATGCTGTAAACAGTTACCAGCTGTTTAATTGCAGATGACAATAGGGTTCAGTGATTCAAACGCGCCTGCCTATATCTTTTAAATTGGGAAAATTTGAATATTTTAAAAAAAATTAAGCAATTAATGAGGTAAATGCTATTTGGGTTAGAAAACACGTTAGTGATATGGTAATACCATTACAATGCTATTTAGTGAAGTGTATCGATCTATTTTAGGTTTACACATAATTTTCACTTATAGTTTGCCTCTTCATCATGGGAGAAATACATATTCAATTTTGGAAAATATAGCTTAGATTGTCAGGGAGAAGTGCCTTTATGGGTCTGTTTTTTCAAACTAAAAATCACTGGGGTTACAAGAAATACTGAATTTATTTTTGTCTCATTATTGCTTTCTCTATTAGCAATTACAACTGAAAATTTACATACCATACCAATATCACCGCATATATAGTTAAGGGACAATAACTCTTGTATAAGAAACAGTAACTATATTTTGTATGCAACACTTTCACGATGACATGACGCGATATGCCATCAAATTTGACAAGAAAAAACTTGACGCAAGCGTCAAAG
This sequence comes from Pododesmus macrochisma, assembly GCA_032359645.1. Lineage (NCBI taxonomy): Eukaryota > Metazoa > Mollusca > Bivalvia > Pectinida > Anomiidae > Pododesmus > Pododesmus macrochisma. Next base: position 7,897 of record JAUMGZ010014791.1, on the reverse strand, counting down.
ATCAGGCCGCAAAAAAGAATAGTTAACGACGTTATACCAGGAATGATATTAAACCTATGTTATAACGTTGGTACTTTGTATGTGTTCACATTTATATAAGTATGTGTTATATGTATAGGTGTATGCATATCTACGTATGTGTATATGTGCGTGCGTGTTTGTGTGTGACGTTGGTGGTAAATTTGTTCACGGCGATATCAATATATAGATGTTTGACGTAAATATACAGTTCTTCTTAGGACGTGTTTTACCTGCTTCGAAGAAACGCAATGTAATGTACTTCTGATGAGAAATGGATTTTTCGAAACACGTGTCCAGAGGAATGCGTTTAAAAATTCCTGTTTTGACTACGCGCACATTTTAAATTTTGGCAAGATATTTTTGTATTAGTACTTGGTATGGTTTTTGTCCATCATAACCATCGTGACATTTTGTCACCGTTTCCCCTTGGCTCTGTAACTTTGATTTATTGAAGTCTTGTCTATTCAAACTTAATTCTTCTCTTGCGTCCCTTAATGGCAGCAGCTTCAAGCAAGATCTGGGGTTCGGGACGGGGTAATTCACACGGGGTTTTGGCTCCTCTCTCTTATAAATATCATATGTATCGGCGGCATGATTCAGGTTGCATTTTTGTCCTCTAAAACCCATATCATTACAGCCTGCGCTATTTTGCGACCTGTTAATAAACCCAGGTTAAGTATTGTTGAAGTAATGTTTAACAAGAAAACTGGAAATAACTAAATGAAAAATTATGAACAAGTGTCGCGTATGTTAGCGCACCATACATGTATACATGATAATGTTTGCTCTTCTGATGAGGACGGGGTTTTCTTAAACAGCCACATAGATGAATATTTCAAATTTTGTTTGCAAGTACATCACGTTTATATTACAAGGCCTGATAGTATAGTCATAAAAGTTCGTCTACCCTTTTGGTTCTTAAGATTTTGTGCATCTATTTTTTTGATTTTAAATTCTTTCCCTCAAAGCGTCAGAGGAAAGCAATTTATTTCATGTCTGTTTTGGCTTAAAAAAGGTTTCTTCACTAAACGTGTTGGTTTAACGTCATACGTTACTAAAAATGTTTGGTCGTCAATATAAGTTAATAAAGTGTGCATGCTTAAAGAAATACATATACACCGACGAAATGTAATTATGGCTTGGTTTAATTTATTTTCAAAATGGGTCTTTTTATAAAGCATGTAGAGTTAGTAACTTTTCGTTAATCTAACCTGAAGTTCAGGTATCTTCACAAAGTTACTAAATTGCAAAAGTTATTTAAATTTATACTTCGCCCCGAATTATAAATGACTGACAGACGTTGATTTTGGACAACACCCCAAGTCCTCTTTACATGGGTGTTGCTCAAGACAGATATTTAGACAGTGTTGGTGTTTTGTGTTTATGTTATCGGGCAGAGTTCATTCACTGATATAGGTGAATAAGGATACGATGTTACCTGAGCACGAGAAACGGTGAATTTTGCCATGACTTATATGCGTTTGCATGAGGATACGAAACTTTTAACGGGTTTTGATGCTATTTTACACTATACCGCTGTCCCGCATAACTACGTCTGCATGCTAATAATAGATACTGGCCGATCAGGAGGCGGGACTTCGCGAATTCTTCAATCTTTCGCTGGCTTGAACCCTGGCATCTATCTTATCAAAAGTATTCATTTTATGACACATCATCTAATTATAGTGCTACTATAAATAATTCGTTTTATTGAAGTTATTGCTTTCATAGTACCGGAGTGGGTATGACTCTTTAAATAAGTTGTTAAATTTGTTTTAAAACCCATAATCAAAAGCATATTTAAAGCCTCAAATGTGATTTGAAGATTAAAAAAAACTGCTAATAGACTTTAAAATTTGAATGTTCACTAGTGAAAACAACAAATTAGTCGTTTCCTGGTACATAAACATTCCTATTTCACGATTGAATGCAACATTTAGCGCCGTAAAACGGCATATTACCAATAAAATGCAAAAACCAATATGACTTAAAACGCACTTGTTCACCTCATTCATTATTGTTACCAGGTACATATTAGTATGTTCAATGATAGACAACGTTAAACATAATGTACTTAGTTGATCATTTCAGATCGTGGTCGCAGAACGGAACAAAAAACTGGCATACAAACTTCTTAAATGCATAAACGATTTGTTGACAATGTACATCGTAAAAATGTTTATACGTATAGTTAAAACACATAGGTAGACTAAATTATCGATATCTATATAGGTTTACATACACCGCCTGGTTTTGTGCTGGACGACCGTCCTAAATAGGTCTGCATGGATAACTATACTTGAGGATTGTTGCATTTCAATTAATGCTTTCGTTCTGGCGCTGAATTATATAAAATATATATATCATCAGTGATTGGCTTGAAATTTATGCAGAAAGTAATATTACCAAACAATGATAAATCGAGAGGGTTTTCAACAGCGTTTAAGATACTTAACAAGAGATGAACGGAAGACAATGAAAACAGGTCTTTAATAAATGTAGATAGGTGGAAAACAAGAAAAAAATATTAGAATAAACAGAGCAGATGTTATTGACAAACGCTGAACAAAAAATACTGATACACCAGCAACAACCTCATCTTAAAATGTAGCACAGTTCTTTAAATGACATCACTACAACCTCCCCACTTCCCGCATAGAGCAATGCACAAATACAGGCATGCATTTAAATATTCGATAAGTATATATACATAGTTATTGAATTAAAGATTTATTGCATAAATTTATTCGAAATACACATATTGTATTACAATTGTTTCTTTTTAGATTAAGATAACAGTTCTTTCATCGAGACTTGGAAAGAAACAATTCGCAATCTTAGCCTAAAAAAGTAAGGAATCACAACAGTATTAATTTTTAAATTGTTCAGAAGATAACATCATAGAATGTCGAGAATAAATGTAAATGAACAAACATTAATGTTAAATATATGCACGAAATCAGCATGCTGCGACCTGGTATACCAATAACAAAATAACTCAAAGCAAACGCGACGTTTTAACAATCCTTAATTACATTCGACATGTCTTATACATAGTGTTTAATACACTCCTGTATTTAAATGTCTCCGTTGTGAACCGTCAAATCAATACCCAATACCTATATATAGGCAACATTTATTCAAGCTATTTATAATTCAATCACATTCAAGACAAGATCGGTGTAGCTGTAAAAATGGGGACTCAAGTTTTTAATTGCTCTTCAGTGGTTAAATATTTAAGCAATATCGAATAGTTTAGTATACTTGTTCAGTCATAATCTTAAGGTACATGCACACTTTAAAATTTAAACGTACTGTTAAATATAATATAATTTCAAAAATATATTTAGGTAACTGACAAGGGAAAGGACAACAGGAAATCTTGTATAAATCTTGTGTAATTCCACCCAAATAAGTGAGACGCATGAACATGAACATCAGACATTAGTAAATGAGAAAATATGAAAAATCAAGACGCTATTCAATTGACATAATTCCATGGACATGAACAAATAAAAGGAACCATATGACAAAAACAGAAAAAAACACAAAACAAAATTTAGGTTAATAAGGAAACATCACGGAATTCTATTTCCAACAAAGTTTCAAGTTTAGTTTATTTATTTGTGGTGACACCAATTAGAAATAGGATCGCGATAACACGGCATCAATTTTCGCATTTTCGCCATCGCATTGTCGAATTTTCGCCGTCGTATTGTCGCGTACTCGCTGTCGTGTTGTCGCGTTTTTAAAATCCTTACGTGCAGTTTAAATTAAGGAAATGGGAACTTAAATTAAGACAGAAGACACAAAACTGAGTTTTGTGAATGACAAAACAAATTAAATTAACTAATCATGGCAGTAACTAGGGTATCAAAACAGCCGAGGCACGAGTCCAAGTGCTGCCTTCAGGCCTCTATTTGGTGTAGGGCGAAACCCTGGTGGGGTTCACGGGTAAAGCTTACAGGACCTACATAGAAAAAAAATTCTAATGCGTTGCCGATTAAATAAAAAGATTAAACATGTCATGTCATGTTTAACACTCCGAATTGAAGTAATAAGCATTAGGAAGCCAAATTTATTTTGTTGTTGTACAAAGCTATATTTTATACTTGAATACTTGAAATGAGAACCGCGTCTTTATGAGTCGAACGAAGCTTACAATGTAAATAATAACCAGAAAACATTACCCAGTTGGAACCGCTGGTCCTCGTAAGAGGTTTGTTTGTCAATTGGGTTCAAGCGTCCCTTTATCTCATGTGTAGGTAATATCGGGACGTTGTCTTCTTGTGTCAGTGCGCACTTATGGCAACTTTATAGTTCTGTCTCACTGAAATATAACACCGCAGACAAGTTGACATGCTACTTCACTTGGTCACATTATCTTTACACCGAACCAACCAGTCATTCTGCCATCAAGCAATGCTGAGCGTTTACTACGGAGCTATAAGATTGCCGCATTTAAACGTCTTAGGATTTAACGCGACCGGGATTCGAACCCATGACCTGGGATTCTAGCACCAGTCTTCAAGCGCAAAGCGAACGCCCTAACCACCGGGATACCACGCTTGTAGAGGGATATATGTGTTTGTTAACCAATCTCTATATAAATTCAGGAAAACAAGTTTGACTATTTTCCCAGTAGAAATCAATGCAAAATATATGCAGCTGGAAAACAGTTGCATGTACCAAGAAAATGCTCCGAAACGATTTTACAAGAACCATGACAACGACTTCATGGAACGAATCTGAAACGTTTTGGCGACTATGATTTTGCCCTTGATTGTGTTACGGGCAAACGTCATAATGGAGCTGTTCCAAGAATAAAGCAGAGCAGGGATTGCTCAACTTGCTGGATAATAGAGACGCAAACAACACTAAAACAGTAAATGAGTGAGCAACAAGAATATTAGCATCTTATTTCAAAGTAAAAGAAACATCTCTAAGGACATTTTATTGACATATTTTGGGTTACAAAAAAAAATATTTCATGCCTATTTGGGAAACAGTCAAAACTATATCCCTTGGTGTTTTGCGTCAACCCGGTGAACTATTTCACTCGGACTTCGACCTTGGGAAATAGTAGATCAAATAACACCAACACCTCTTGGATATAGTTTTGACTGTTTCCCAAAAAGGCATGAAACATTTGTATAATGTTTAGGCGTTGTCGTGTTATCGCTATGTCGACTTTGCATGCCGAAAAGTCGACAAAGCGAAAACGCGAATGATCCAAACTGGAATCCATACATAGCAAAACAAAACCCCCAAAAACATAAAGATGAATGATGTTAGAATTACAACATGACTATATAAATAAGTTAACAATAAAGGCATGTTAAAATAAAAATAAAAAACGTGGATTTTATAATATTGTAAATAAGAACCATATTTTGATTGTTATATATACCAGAATATAACTGAAAACTATCGAAGAAAGGAGAGGGAATACTACTAGATGCAACTCGGAGGGGGGCCTTCGTAGATACCACCGCTTTAATTTACACCACCTTAAACGCATCTAAACTGTGCATATAGCAAGTTCAATAGCGTATGTGTTAAAGTATACCAGAGAAACAAAAATTTAATACAATTTCAAGAGGTCAAAGAAGGGGTCACACTAACCTGTTTATGGTTAGCAACACACCTACTTCCACGAATGTACTTTTACACCAAATATCATTCTTGTAGTTGTAACATAGGATATATGGTCTAGAAACCAATATTCGAAATAATGTAGGTCAAAGGTCAAGGCAGAGGTCCCAGTGACCTACTTCTAGTATGTGACACACCACCTTACACACAAGTACTAGTTCCATTACCGTATGTGAAAAAGTAGGGAAAATATGCGCGAATAGCCAATATTGTAAGTTCTATGTTCTAAGGTCAAGTTACAGTGACCTAGATATGGTATGTGACACAAGATCTTCTGCACAAGTACACTAGGTTTGACCACAATAAGTGAAAAAGTAGGGGAGATATACTCCAGAAAACAATCAAAGGTCAAGTTCACAGTGACCTACATATGGTACGCGATATATCACCGTCCAGACAAGTACCTGTATCCTGAGTTTCATGACAATACGTGAAAAAACATTGGAGATATGATCCGGAAAACAGTATTCAATAATGTAGGTCAAAGGTCAAGGTAGATGTCGCAGTAACCTATTTATGATATGTGACACGCCGCCTTCAGCACAAGTATCCTTCATCTAACCTTCATTACGTTCTGGAAAAACATCGGAGATTGCTCCTGGAACCAATATTCAATAATGTAGGTCAAAGGTCAAGGTAAAGGTAGCTGTGATCTACAGATGATATTTAACACACCGCTTTCAGCAAATGTACCCTGATACCAAGTTTCATTACACTATGTAAAAACACATGTGAGATATGGTCTGGACACACCGCCTTCTCCAAAAGTACTATTATACTAAGTTTCATTACAATACGTGAACACACATTAGAGATATGCTCCGGAAACTAAAATTCAATAACGTATGTCAAAGGGCAAGGTAAAGGTCACAGTGACCTTCTTATGGTACGCGACACACAGAATTTCGCACAAGTACCCTTATACTAAGTTTTATTACAATACGAGGAAATACATTGGAGATATGCTCAGGAAACCAATATTCAACAATTTAGGTCAAAGGTCAAGGTAAAGGTCGCTGTGACCTACTAATGATATGCAACACACCACCTTCAGCATAAGTACCCTGATACAAAGTTTTATTACACAATGTGAAAAAACATGGAAGATATGGTCTGGAAACTAATATTTAATAATGTAGGTCAAAAGTCAAGGTAGAGATCGCTGTGACCTTCACATGATAAGTGACACACTGCCTATCACACAAGTACCCTGATACCAAGTTTCATTACACAATGTGAAAAAACATGGAAGATATGTTCTGGAAACTAATATTCAATAATGTAGGTCAAAAGTCAAGGTAAAGGTCGCAGTGACCTTCATATGATAAGTGACACACTGTCTTCCACACAAGTACCCTGATACCAAGTTTCATTACATTATGTGAAAAAGCTTGGAAGATATTGTCTATAAACTAATATTCAATAATGTAGGTCAAAAGTCAAGGTAAAGGTCGCAGTGACCTAAATATGGTACACGACACACCGGTTTCCACACAAGTACCATTTTAAACTAAGTTTTATTACGATACATGAAAAAACATGGGAGATATGGCTCCGAAAACTGTTCGGACACAAATATTAAATAGTGAAGGTCAAAGGTCAAAGTAGAGGTCGCAGTGACCTTAATATGGTACACGACACACCGGCTTCCATACAAGTACCATTATACTAAGTTGTATTACGATACATGAAAAAATATGGGAGATACGGCTCCGGAAACTGTTTGGACACTCATATTCAATAGTGTAGGTCAAAGGTCAAAGTAGAGGTCGCATTGACTTACGTAATGTACGCGACACACCACTAATTTTCATTACAATACGTGAAAAAATGGGATATATGCTCTGGAAACTGTTTGGACGCACGCACGGACGGACGAACAATGTTTGTTTGCTTGTTTAATTAGGGCTGAACGTCACGTCCAGAATTGTTCACCGATAGTGTGACAAAAGACTTAAGGAGCACACAAAAACAACAGGAAGAGAAGCGGCGACATAAACGGGAAACGAAAGGAATAGAGATAGTTCAGAAAGAAGGATGAGCCAATGCAACAACGTTTCCGCCTACTCTTCTATCGAACTTTACATTGGGATCTTTATCGTGCCAGGGGGTTCAAAATCCCTGTACACGGGACGGACGGACGGACGGACGAAAAAAGCAAACACTATATACCACCCACTTCATTGGACGCGGGAGTATAATTATTCTAAAGGATCACCGC
>JAUMGZ010014780.1:0-10077 GCA_032359645.1 Pododesmus macrochisma | reverse complement strand
TATTTTCGTTAACTTTTACAACGATATAATCAGCGCCAGGGGAAGGGATACATTATCGAAACAAAAATTATAGACGATGTTTAAAAAAAAGAAATTCATGGAAATGAACGTGGGAGATCTCTTTCTTGGTGAAACATATTTCATTTTTTATGAAGACACTCTTAAACTTTTTTATTCAAATTTATATTTTCTGTAAAATTTTCTGTAATTTTAGCTATTGCCATTAGTTTATTGACAGACGTATTGACAGACGTATTGCTTGAACATTGGTTTTTACTCAAGTGTGCCGCATTGTTTTCTCGTCTCGTAAAACAGTCAATGACAAGATAGATTAATTAAGCATGATGCGGGTACTTTTTTTTTAAAAACAGAACCAGAATTGACAGGTGTGCATTGCGATTGCGATATACCTTTCTGAAAACTTATATACAGTCAAACCTGTCTGTCCCAGAAAGTAGCCTTTGTAGACAGGTGACCTTTAAATACAGGTTCAAATTAGTTGAAATATGAAGAGAAGGGATCTAAAAATGCTGGCCTTAAAAGACAGGTGGTTGTTAAAAAGAGGAGGCCTTTATAGGCAAGTTTGAACGTATTTCACCTAAGAATGAAATCTGATCTATTTCGTTTTTTATTCTTGTCATGCAAATATAGCATTTTATGATGTTTCTGAAACTTAAATAATATAACACGTCTATACAGCATACACTCTTGAAAGGGGTACGGCGGGCGTGGTTTTGATTAACTGACGCCATGGATAATGTTGCATTTTTATTGGTTATAACACAACATTTCAGTTTCAAATTGACATCCCACTAGTTACATATTAAAAATAAAGATATGGTTTGGTCTTCTAATTATTTCTCTATATCTCAAACCTTAAAATGTAATATTTCTCCTCATACACATAAAAAACATACTCTTATTTACTTTGTAATTCATCCCTTATAAGGTAATAGATTATTTGATTTATTTTGTAATATAACCCTTATATTGCAATATATAATCTTATTTACTTTGCTATGTATACTTATATCGTAATTATTTACATATCTTTATTCATTTTTAAATGTACCCCTTATATCGTATAATTATATTTATCTATATTTGATTAGTAATGTGTTCCTTATACTTATACATATTCTTATTTACTTTGCAATAAGCCCCTTATATCGTTATAAATGTATTGCCTTGTCATTTAATTTAAAAGCAAAATTTAAAAATTCCAATGACTTAGCATCAGCAATCTGTATTCAATATAATATTCGACTTTGATATCGTGGAACACTTCATTGGATCAAATGTTATTGTTAAAATGAAAGGTGAAATGTGGTTTGGATAACTGCAATTAAATAAACTGTCTTTGGGAAACAAAATGTCACCTTCAAAAGAGCGCCGAGGGAACAATAACTTAGCAAAAAGTAGCAAAATGTTGAAAGGATTTGTTAGAACTAAAAGCAAACTCTAATGGAATTAATAGTATATGGCGGTACCGTCAATAACTGCACCGTTTCAGACTCCAGTCAATAACTAAAAGACATGTACAGAGCATATAAATATATTTTTCAATTATAAATGATATTGGATTTGATCATGAAGTAGGTATCTATAGGGAGTTAAAAACAATTACGGGCACAAGTCTTCCGTATAACACTATGAAATGGTGTACATTAACGGCATTCACGACGCTATATATCAAATACAATTTTATCACGACAATGCGCGCACGGGTCTTTTATTTCTGTGAATGCTGGAGATGATTCCAGAAATGTTTTCAGCATCCTTTTTACAGTTTCCACGTATCTCCGGATGAAGGCGATAACCGAGATGTAATTGTGAGGATTGTCGGAGTCAATTCTGGCTTTGATTCATGTGTTAAATGCGAAGCCAAATCAATGTTATTGCACAAATTAATTGATTTTCAACGAGGTTGACTTTTTGGTTTCCCAACAGTAATCTACATCAAGTTGCTTGTCGAAATAAAGAACATCAAAACACGACGTTTGGCGTTGATGACTGGTTACGGTCTGGCTTCAATTCGCCTCTTGGGAACGCTCCATCTCTGTATCATTTTAAGCCTATATATATTCTTTGTTTTGTAGCTAAGGTGACCTTAGAAGAACCTCTCTCGGGCACTTTTTCGTAAAGCAGTGCCATTAGGAATGCAGAAAAAGCCGTTAACCGTTTCATTCTTGATGCGAAATCCTATCATACCGTATTACACGCGTGGTCGTGCATTATTACTTAATTGTTCGACGTATTCTAATACCTTGGGCGCCATTAGTCAATTTTCTCATATTTGTTAACATGTCAGTTTTAAAGCTCGTCGTGTAAGAGTACGATCCTCAGCAGACTTCTCCGGCAGATATGGCAATCATATCGGATGGCAACCGGAGAACGCCGTTGGTTCCAGTGAGTTCTCGTAAATCATATCCCCATTCCCTACAAACAGACGCTTTTGTCTGCTTCCGGTCTCCAGAGGATTACCGAACATAGCTGGTCGTTCGAAAACTTTCGGACAGTTTGCACAGTAGACGATGTCGATGACAGAGTGATCCGCCTTTTGATGCGCGGACACGTGCTCAATTAATATCGCCAAATTAATATGGCTAAAATTGATAATGATTGATCCGGCGACCATAGGACCTTGTTGGTTGTTTTAGAATAATTGGGTAGACGCTTCTCTATCAGATTGAGAGTTAAACATAAAGATAGTTTATCACCATGGGCATATGCTTCCATGGTTAAAACTGTGATCTTACAAATGGGAATAAGAGGTCTGACATTTAATTTGGCAATATTTGTACACATAATCAGTAGATGATCATAACACGGACACTAGAGTGACGAAGCCAGGACCTGACGTGGCACAATTCTCTTGATTAACAATCATTCTCGGGTTGCGCGGTGACATTTCGTGGCTGCCAGCCCATTCACTAGCAGGACACGTACAAGAATGAGCGAAACACGTCACATTACTCAACTCCCAGTGAGGATATAGAGATTTCAGGCATCTTATTATATATAATATCGCGAAAAGTGTGTCGTTATATTGAGTATAAAGGCGTTGATAATTAAAGCTTTATTATATTTTAAAATTTAACGGTAACGATAGTATTAACGTCGTACACAATAAATATGATGTGAGTTGCGTAGATTGATAAGACTAAAATATTAAGCCTGACAATCTCAAAAATTAATTCTGCTCTCTTCAATCTAGTTTCATTTTGATTTTTTTTTAAATAGTTAATTTCTTAACGCATGGAATTAAAACTAGATCAAATAATTCTTAAAATCAATGCAACACATTATTTGTAAGAGGATTAATTTTGATTCATGCCCAAGTTATCTCCTGTGTGCAAACACACTTTTCATAAATAAATGTGTCACCGACATGAATAGGTAATATAGACAACGCGTAATATGAAAATATATTTATGTACTAAAAACTTTGATCTCTAACAGTCCCAACGTCTCGTGCCATTATAGAGCCATCATTTTTCTTTCAATTTATAAAAAACAAAAACAAACATTATGTTTCATATAAGAGTCGTCATTGAACGGATGCATGGGTTTTTTTATATAATTTTATTTTGTCTTGTTTCAGAATAAGTATACTTCTGAAGTTGTGCATCCTTGTAATATACCTGTTATAAAGTCTGATCATGTTTGACTATGTTGTAAACCGGCGTACGCGTGTTATAAAGTATAGAAGACTCGCTTATTCTTTTTAAAAAGGCTTTCTGTTTGTAGCCGAATACCGGTTATGACAAATGGCTCATTTCCCTTTATTTTGTTTGTTTATATAAAAAAAAATCCTCAACCCCAACACCGGTTGTTTTCTATATTTATATTGACAAAGGGGTTTTGTAGTTTAATTTCGCGCGTGGAAATGACCATATGTTTTGTGAAAGTAAATAGTAAGGTATATGTATAATAGGCTATCTAATATTATGTGAACGTGTCGTAAACTTTACTTTAAATACAAAGTCCATCCTTATCACTGCGGGGCGCATCAAACCACAGAGGAAACTAAAACACATATTCCGCAAAAAAAAACGCTGATTCAAATGGGACAATACCCTCCCACTCTATGCGAATGAATGGTCCCCGACCCATTTGAGAAAGGTTTTGGAAGGGCCGTTACGGTCTGTAATTATACCCCTTTTCTATTTGAATGTCACAAAATATCTACTGTGTGATTGCTTATGTGGAGGATTCCGGGGTTGAGTCGGGTCACAGGTGGGTGACACGCCCATCGACTCTTAATAACTTAATTTCTATATCGGTTTTATTCATTTCTTTCGATCGAAGCTCAAATTGACAGAGAGATATTTCTTAGTAATGGTTAGTGAGACTATATAATACCAACACAATTCATGCCTTTATTGATATATAACTTATGTTTAATTTGTATCATATTATGGTTATTGAAATTGCAGTTCTCTCCCTCAAGTATGCTGTGTTCATTGTATGAGCAAGCCCCTGTAATTATTATCGGTGGGTAACGGCACTTGTAATTGTTGACTTAAGACAATATTAGTAGTTTTCATTTCTACAAAATCATTTATAAGTCCTGCGATACAACGAAGAATCGCTAACTGTGTTTAAACCGACCCACACTTCTTAAGCTATGCTTTACTTTACAGGCGTGTAATTACACCAATAAGTCTATTCAATTCCTGACGAAAAGTGTTTCACACTGGCATTTTATTTCTAAAACAGCTCAACATAATTTCTTCATTTAAACAGGTGTTCAAAAACGACAAGTGTTGATATTTTACTGTAAATATGAATTTAAAAGACTAGTAAGGTCACACTTTGAATGACGCACCCAGGAATTACCAGTGCATTAAGCGATTTAGAATTAACAAATTTTTAAAATCCAAGTTCACTAAAGTCAATTAATAAAATTAATACATCAATGATAATCTGGCATTTCGTGAGTCAATCTACATTAAAAAATATCAAAAAATAAAACAGCGAAATTAGAAGATGGATGAAAGCATTAAAATGTCCCGTCATAAATTACACACTTATGGTTTCGTCTGTAATAATGTCATTAATTACACAAGTAATATCACGCAACCCCGCCATTAGCATACCGTTTTATATAGCTAGCTAGCATTATTAGATAACGCGTATATTGTCAACTCGCCACTTAATGTAATTCAGCTTTTTCCTCACACCACGTGTTAACTCAAATCAAATCAAAGTGATGATGATCAGGGATTGCTTTGTGCTTGTTTCCGTGATAAAGGATATGTTCAACAGCAGTGATCATCATTAGGGTGTGTCTAGTTCCAAAGTGTGGATGAAAGCAGGCACGAAAGCCGCAGACAAGATCATCGTCTAAAAGGTTGCAGCCTTGATTATATTCTGTACACGTATTTTTTGTTTTGTTTTTGTTATATCGAAAGATATGCATCGATATTATTCCGAATCGATAAAACATCTGAATTCCTCGAAATGTATCACCATTCGAAATTTCCTAGGCGTCAAGCTAAATAATAAAAAACAACGAATGTATCTTGCATACCTATTGTCGACGTCGTTGGATTTGTTCATTTATCAAGGTTTTACTCATGTATTGTTTAACGGTGATTTTTCAGTTTACATGCACTATAAGTCCCATGTGCAGATAGCGTAAACATAATCTAAGTCTTTATTTTCCTTAACTTTTAATTTAAGAAATTACCCAATATAAATTAGTATCAGACGAAATGATGTACCCTTCTTTAAAACGATGTACTAATACAATTAATCTGACTTAATTACCGTATGTTTTACCTCGAATCAACGTCCAATAAACGGAAGTGTGGTTGTTAAATCGGCAATTGACATATTAACACTTTGTCAATGAAAACTGGAGTAAAAAAAAAAAAAACATTGTGGAATAATGTCATACTTTTTGTTTATAGTTGGCCTCAAGAAAAATATAATATTTCCATCTCAAATAATAGCAAAGTTTACAATGTTATAGTTTTCTCACGAACATCCGTAATGTGCATTTGCTGCAGGCTTTCATAAGTTCCGCTCATCCGGGTATTTCTTCTGCTTCCTGTCTAAAATCTATATACGTCCGCTCTGTTTTCCGGTAAAACAGCATCCTTCTCCTTTGCATATATGCAAATTACTCGTCAGGTAGGATTTCAAAGATACCGACAAAAGAAACTTGTAATCTTAAATCACGACTTTTTAAATATTGTCAAAACCCGCCCAGGAGTGCTCCCGTCTCTTTGCAGCTGTTGTGTGTTCATACTCAGGTAGTCACGTGCTAGAGTTGACTTGATCAATCACCTTTGGTCTAAGAAAGAGTTCGAAATGGGCATGTTATTACGGGTGGGATGAAAGTCGCCCATGTACACAGATATCTTACTACCATCGCATGGATAAGTAGAACCGCCAACCTTCAAATTAACAACTTCGTGATTTATGTACCTTTAACCAACGATTGAGACTTAAAAAGGCTGGTGGCTCGAATTTCCTACAAAATGGTTTGGGATTTAAATCAAAGTCTGTCTAATGCCTACCTCTGTGGCAATAAAATGGTAAATCTGCCAGGGTGGGATTCTAAAGAGCTCAATGGATGATAATCACCGGTCAAACCTCCTTTCCTTAATTATAGAAATTTCTGTCGTAAGCGAGGCTATAAATCAGGAACTCTTTTGGAGAAAAAACTACCGAAAACATGTTTATTGTCAATTCAAGGCGCTTGGCCTTTTCTCACGAGGAACCCAGCAAGTAAAGCAAATTTCTCTTCTTTCTGTTTAATGAACCTACACGACTTAAAGGTGGAATTTCTCGGAAAATAAAAATTAGATCGATAGAAATGTCTTTGATATATTCCGGCTTGTGTTTGATAAAATGTTAGTCATTTTAGATTCATAACTATCATCATAATAAATCCACAGATCTATTATAATGATTAATACACATAGAATTTCTAAGTCATCTTCTTATAAACACTTTAAATCTAGAATAATATAAGAACAAGTAGGATTTTACATATGTTCACTTATATGACACAAGTATTACTGAGAACACAATGTTTTTTTAGTTTTTTTGGCTTTTTATTAAACAAAACGAGTTTTAGCGAGTTTCAAAAAAAAATTAGATAAAATTCAATATGGTGTCTAATTTATGTCTAATTTCGTTTTCCTTTAAAAAAAACTATTTTTTGGTCTTAAGTAAAAACACGTGTAACAGTATAATCCCTACAACTACAAAAAATCAAACAAAGCTTGTAGTAAAACAAAACTTAAAATCATATTATTTTAATCATTTTTCATAACTAGATATTCACTTAACATAACATAACTGTTTAATTATTAATTGTAAGAGTTGTGACGTTGCTGATTTTTGTATATTGTGCAATAAGTCGTTTTGAGAAAAAAAAATCACTATTTCATTTTATAATTCCCGTTCTGGTGACGGTTATATTAATTAAATGTACGTCGCGCTTTACCCTAAGACTCAACATTGTGGACAAAATGATTCATTGTAACTTTATTTATCGGGGTAGCTTAAATTCGCATACCGACGATGGTAGTGGTAATCGACTGTGTATATACATGACTTAAGAAGACGCTTATAAACATCAAATTACGCACAAATAAACCGCGAAACACAGCACACACAAAATTTCGAAGCCAATATAACTGCTGATGAAGTAAGTACTTTGCACACTTATCTATTTACAGTATGGTGAATTAAGGCCACTTAACATGATCCAAACCTTCCCACTAGGGTTGAATTATGTATCAACCAGCGCGGTGGCTTAGTGGTTAGGGCGTTCGTTTCGTGCTGGTAGACCTGTGCTAGAATCGCAGGTGTGGGTTCGAATCCTAGTCACGTCAAAATATAAGACGTGAAAATTGGGCAATCTTCTCAGGCAAACGATCAGCCTTTCTGGGTAGGAGAAGGACTGGTTGGCTCGGTGTCGGGATAAAGTGACCGAGTAAAGTATCATGTCAATGTATCTGTGGCGTGATATTTCAGTGAGACAGCACTATAAAGTCGCCATCATCGCGCACTGTCACAAGCAGACACCTCTCGGTATGGCCTATACACGAATTAAAGGGATGTAAAACCCCAATGAAACAACAATCAAATGGCCCCAAAACGACGAACCTGTCAAGTTTTAAAATTAACTTTCTTAAATATATACCATGACTATTGATCCACATTATATGAAAGTACTCGTACAAATGTTAATCTTTTTATGTAAGATACCGTATACGTTGCTAAAATAAACGGCAGTCCATTCATTGTAAATTAGATAAGGTAGACTGATTATTCGCACCTGGTTTCGGTTATTTCACACATTTTAATGTCGTACATACTGCGTAGAAAAAGACAAAAAGGCTCTACAGAAAATATAAAACAAATAAATAATTGTAATAGAATCTCCAATTAAACATGGCGATTTTATTTGAAAATTCATATAAAATTGCCATTATTTCACCTCTAACGATATTTTTCATTGAAAAAAACATTTTCGTTAAATAATTTGCTTTAACTGTTAATCGGCGGTCGTTGATTGCGAGGGGCAATATTTTGACACGTCACGTTAGAAACTTGACATTCCCCCTGGGTAGATTGGGCACTGAGTTATCTTGGGCATAGTGCTTTATGAAGCATTACAAACCGTTGTGTTTAGACCGGTGATAATCTATGACTCAAATTAATGAGAAAACATATTGAAAGCGGAGTCAATGAATTATTCAGAGACGAATAGAGAAAGTGATCATGAGGCCCGAAGGTTATCAAGACATTCTCCTGATACGCTTAATTACGAGCTCAAAGCTCATCGGTGGAGAAAAAACGTTGCAGAAATGCGACAGTTACTGTTCGCCATGCTTGTAAATCGCCCGAAAGCAGGAGAGGTATGGCAAAACATTGGACAAGCAAAGAATACAATTACGCGAATCTTAATTAACCGCCCCATTAGTTTAACAGTCATTTATCTTCCGTTGTAATTACACTCGCCTGCAGGTCGCATCACCACAACCAAACCAGCTTCCGGAAACTATCTTGGAGAGTATTGGAGCGTTCAAAAAGAAACCGGAAACACGCATCCGTCTTTGCGTCTGTTATCCATTTTATTGCCTTCAACCCACATCGACAACTTCCGGTTTTGTATATTCAACTGAAAGGTTGTCTTTTCTCAGCACTGTTATGATAGGATTAAATGTTTTCGGGGTAGCTTGAGTTGAAATATCACACTTGCCTTTAGCAGGTTAGAACTGGGTCAGAGAAAGTACATCTTTACAAATAAATAACAATTTCAAAAAAGGGAAAAAAAGATAGAACTGCAAAGTACAAATGTACTTTTTTAAATTAAAATACCCCTGGTAAGTTTTGATGATTGCATTCAAGTGTTTATCTCCTGATATGATGTTTATTTTAGTTGGTCAAAAAGTATATAATACTGATTTGTAACTTTGAAATTTAAAATTCATGTCATACTGTTATTACAACTTATATATTCTTAGTTTGCTTTCATGTCATTTTGACAACAAATTTTTTTTCTGGTCACAATTTGTATACGAGTTTTACAAAACAAACCATACATATATGCATTTACTTTCATCTTAAAAAATTAATACTTTAAATAAGGAAAAAAAATTATTTTTAATTTTCCCTGAAAATCTGAGTTTAAAACTTTGTAACTTGTATGGGTTTTTTTCTGGATAATACAATATGTTCTAAGTTATCAGACATCAGATAACTCAACGATGATTGTATAAGTATATTTTATAAGACATTGTCTCCGTAGACTATAAAATATGTGGTAAACATTCAATGATAATATGGGGAAATAACTTGAATAGAAAAATACGCATTAGAAATCTTTCCTTGAGACTACTTTTTTAATTACATATCGGACCTTCTCGGATAAACAAACTTTTTGTTGTTAATGTCCAATAAAACGCCGACAAATCTATTCGTTATATAATGCGAATAAACGATTAGGTACATTATCTCATTGCACAAAAACGAAGTAAACATGTTTTACTTTAAAAAAAAAAAAAAAAAAAAAAAAAAAAAATCAGTCTAAAGTTTTACCTACTTCTC
>JAUMGZ010014779.1:0-20185 GCA_032359645.1 Pododesmus macrochisma | reverse complement strand
CCCCCCCCCCCCCCCCCCTTCCCTGGGACAGGTGAGTAGGACTAAAAGAGGTAAATTTCACTGTTTGCCTTTAAATGAAATCGCAGATACTCATAATTAGGCAGGTATCAACCAAATATGGCAGGAAGCATCCTTGGGTGAAGAGGATTCAAGATTGTACAAAAGAAGTCTCTGACCTCCAGACAACTGGTGGGTGGGGCCAAAAGGGGTAAATTTGACTATGATCTTCATATCCTGATAAACTACTGAGCAGATTCCAACCAAATTTGGCAGGAAGCATCCTTATATGAAGGGAATTCTACATAATACAATTGAAGCATTCATGTCACATTTATTCCTCTGCCTTTTTAGGTCACCTGAAACTTTGTCTCAAGGTGACCTATTGCCATCGCCTTTTGTTCCTCCGTTCAACATGCGTCCGTAAACTTTTCACATTTTCAACTTCTTCTCCTGAACCACTGAACTAAATTCATTCAAACCTAGTAGGAAGTATCCTTAGGGGAAGGGTATTCATTTGTTAAAATAAAGGGGCTCGGCCACTAGGGGACCAAAAGGGGGGAAATTTGACAAAATTTCAAAAATCATCTTTTAATAAACTAGAAGGCCTAGAGCTTAATGCTTTGGTTTGTAGTAACTTTAGGGCATGGACAACAAAAAATTGGGGAAGGAGATACAGATTTGTTCACGTAAAGCAGGGCTAGGCCACTAGAGGGTAATTTGACAAAATTTCAAAACTCTATTTTAAAGAAACTTGATGGCCTATAGTTTAATGCTTTGGTATATAGTAATTTTGAGGCACAGGGGTCAAAAATCAAGGTCACAGACACTTCAGAAGCATTAAAATGCCAATTTTCTTGAAAACGGTTGAGTTTCTGTATGCATATATACATTGGAAAAATGTATGAAATAATACAAATAATATTTTGACAAAGTTTTAAGGTCATAGATTCAAAGGTCAAGGACTCAAGGTCACTGACACTTTGGAAGACTGAAAATGCCAATTTTTTGAAAAGGTAGACTTTTTGTATACACATGTGCATTAGGTAGTTGTAGAAAATAATGCGAAGAATTTTTTGAGGGCCTGCTAAGACTTGTTTAAAGTTTTCCATTCAGTGTCCTACAATAATTTTATACCTCTGAACACCACTATTTAAATGTATTCAAGCTAATTAATACTCAGGTGACCGTTAAGGCCTTTTGGGCTGCTTGTTAATAAAGCAATAATTATCTATAATTTTTGACCAAGTCTAGCATCTATTTATTGTATTGTCATTTTGTCAACAAAGATAAAGTAAAATTCCTGTCAAGTGATCGCCAAGTGACAGACAACAACTTATAATTAAGAAATGTAACATTTTTTCTACGGCAGTTTGTTATTTTAAACTTATGAAAAAGTGGGATTTTAGACATACCAGTAAGAATTTTCTCTGTACTTCATAAAAAGTTTGCATTATTTTATCTACTGGATTCCTAACTTTCTGTTACATAACTTTTATTGTTGAAAATATGATTTGCACTTTCTAGCGTACCACAAGCATTAGTTCACTAGGTGTTAAAAGTTCCCTCCTAAACAGTCTTTACATACTGACTGCTCCCCAGTAAGCTATCACTTTATTATAGAACATATACAAACATGGTGATACTGTACCCAGTAGGGATACGTCTTGAATTAGAAAACTAATTTTTAAAATTAATTTGATATCAGTTATGTAGAATTTATTCGTCTGAAAAAAGATATGACAACAAATGCTTTATTTTGTACTGGATTTACCCGAGCATTGGTACAGACACTCTATAACATTATAAAGCAGTTTTATTTTGAATATTAAGGTCAAAAGTCAAGGTCATGATGGCTTCTTGACACCAGGAGAGTGATACAAGCCCATTGGGCCTCTTGTTCAAATGATGGGGTCAAGACCCAATCGGCACCACTTAGGGCCACAATGGGGAAAATTTGCAATATTTCAAAAATCTTGTATTACATAAATGATAAACTAGATGGCCTAGTAGCTATTGCTTTGGTATTTAGTAACTTTTGTGCATGGAGAACCAAGTTTATTCAAGGCATGACGCTTGGGTTAAAAGTATTCCAATGCCAAAAATTTACTTCTATGCCTATTTCGGCAAGATAGACATTAAGGCCAAATAGGCCTCTTTTCTTAATTTCTCCGACACTACAGAAGATGGAGACCTGAAACTACCTGTAATTGGTTAAAAATGATGTATATCATGAATGAAAAGTTTGTTTGCCAGATGTTTTTAAGATGGCTGCCATTGTGATCATTTTGATATTCTTAAAATATTTATATCTCCTGAACCTAGCAATATACTGACATGGGGTTTGAAATTTTTTTTTTGAGAAATAAAAATCCAGGTCAGCTGACTTGGCAGTATTTTCAAAAAAATCAAAAACCTGTTGTTGCTACTCTCCTGGAATGTTATCCTTTTATTCTGCATTTCTTGAATTAGTGTCACTATTAAATGGATGATCATCCCGCTCATTACTAAATAGCAATCCAAAATATATCCTAAATTTTTAGTCTAAATAATTTCTAAATCATTCAAGTTGGTTTTTTTTTAGTTATTTATAGACAGATTTGATTTGTTAGGTCCCTATAAAGACGTGTAAGAAAAGAAAAAATCTGAATGACTCATGGGTGCATATTTTTAAAGTTGGGTACTGCTACAAAAAGTAGAAAAGCTGTATGTACTTTGGTCCATTTTAACATGACATCTTTACATGAAGTTGTCAAAATTTAATGTTATTATAAACTGATTTATCTTGAGGTTTAGGTGTGCCAAAATGAACTAGAGCTATTGCCAGGATAGCCGACTAATTCCCCCCACTTTCGTAAAGTTATACATTTGATGACATCAGTTATACTTGCACCTATCTTGTAAATGGGTCATAACTACCATAAACATTGCCAAATCAAAATTATTAGCTCAGGTACATATTTTCAGAGTGCAGTGACGACTGGTATATCCACTGAATTTTTGCAGAATTTGAATCAATACTGTTAAAAGGATTTGTCCAGATGAGATTCTGCTAATAATATTATATAAGGGGCATAACTCTCTTCAAACGTGCTGAAATACAAAAATCACGTTAGGGGGCACACTTAATATTATGTATACATGTACATGACGTAGTCATACTTCACACTTAGTTTGAAAAAATTAGTGAATGCATACCCGGACAAACTTTTGTCTACAGATTTTGAAAAAGAGGCATAACTCTCTTAAGAATTGACGAAAAAGAAAATCATGCAAGGGGGCACAACTACCTGAGGTACTGTTACTTCTCACAAGGTATACCAATTTTTAATGAAAAAAGAGTGAATGCATACTAGGACAAACTTTTGTCTAGATTCCAAAAAAGGGACATAACTCTTTTAAGAAGAGGCAAAATAGAAAATCACACAAGGGGGCACAACTACACATGGTATGGATACTTCACACAAGGTTTGAGGCCCATTGGGTCTTAAATGTCCATCTGGATTTAATAGGCAATTAGTAAATTGTTAGCATTTGAATACTTTTAACCCTAGGGTCATGCCTTGAACCAAGTAGGTTCTCTATGCCCTAAAATTACTATGACCATAACATTAAGCACTAGGCCTTCTAGTTTATAAGATTTTTGAAATTTTGTCAAATGTTCCCCATTTGGGCCCCTAAGCGACCCTATCTGTGTACTGAAACCCATCATTTGAACAAATCTGAACCCCCTTCCCGCAAGGACACTTCCTACCAAGTTTGGATGAAATAGGTCCAGAAATGTTGGACAAGAAGACAAAATGTTAAAAGTTTACTATAGATATATATAAAAAACCTTCCATGCCTTAAAAATACTACATACCCCAACATTAAGCTCTAAGGCCATCTAGTTTATAAGAAGACCGATTGAATTTTGTCAAATTTTACCTCTTTTAGCCCCTCTAGTGGCACCCCCTGAGGGCCGAGCTCTTCATTAGAACAAATCTGAACCCCCTTCCCTACCAAGTTTTGATAAAATTGGTCCAGTGGTTTTGGAGAGGAAGATGAAAATGTAATTAGTTAACATATTTGCTATTGGTTTGAACTTTGACCCCAAAACATGTAACCTATTTTTGACCCCAGGGTCATGTCTTGAACAAACTTTTGTCTACAGATTTTGAAAAAGAGGCATAACTCTCTTAAGAAGCGACGAAATAGAAAATCACGCAAGGGGGCACAACTACACATGGTATCAATGAAAAATGAGTGAATGCATACTTGGACCAACTTTTGTCTACAGACAGATGGACCGACAGACAAGCTGATTCCAGTATACTCCCCCTAACTTCGTTGCGGGAGGTATAAATATTTTTCCTCAGATGTTTCTAAGATGACCATATTAGCCTTTTTGAAAATATCTTTAAATATCCATATCTCATGAAGCTGGACAAGCTATTTTATACAGGATTTTTCATATGTTTAATGTCTTGTTGCATTACACAAGACATTTTTTGAGAATATAATATAGATGGCTCACGCCATCAAGAACAGTAATTATAGCATGAGAATTTCATCTTTTGGAAAATCTAGACATCAAGTGTAGTCAATCTAATAGATGTATCTGTTGCTCAGTGTGCAAAAATTGTATTAACCAAGAGAATTGACCCCTGAAAGATTTGACACAATAAGAGTAATAACACATTTTTATTTGTATCACATTTACTGATATACCGGTAAAATGTTAACACATTTAAAAGCAATACATTTCAGCAAAAAGCTGAATCTTAAGTCGTACAATTAGTTGCATATGATAGTCCTCCCTAACATATATTTTTTATTCTCTATAAGATTTTCAGTGAAACAGTCATAACCACAGCTCTAGTTGGCAAATTTTGAAAACCAATATTCTACACAATGCTCAAATGATCTGCATGCTAGAAATATGCTTTTTAAAGTCTTAAAAACAAAAGCAAACTTTAAGCAATATATATCCTTGATTGTTTAATATTTTGCCTAACATCTAGCAAAATGCACACCTGAAAGAGATATTTTGAGTATTTCTATAGTACCTGTAATTTCTTAATTACTAACATGGCACTCACATCAGCTTCATCTTTAAAATTTCCTTTCTGAATAAGATTGGAAAACTTACTATAAGATTTTTAAAAGTGGTCCATCCCATACAGATAATCCAGGCTATTAAGGGGATATAACTCTTTTCACAGAAACTTGAATTTTGTGTTCGCTTTGTAGTCTTCTAAGTTGAAAGAAATAATAATACCTCTTAGTGCATGTTGTTTATGACAGAAGTTCACATGTAAAATCAGTTGCATGTTTGGGAGTCTTATAAGACTATGTTGGACATTGACCCCTTTACACAGTACTGTTTATGTCCCCTGTTAATAAAGCTTAATCCACATATATATACGATGTAATATCATCAAAGGATCTGTGTTCATGATAAAGAGATATTTGCTCTAAAAGATGTAATGTTGTCAAAGGATCTGTGTTCCTAATAAAGAGATATTTTGTCTAAAAGATGTAATGTTGTCAAAGGATCTGTGTTCATAATAAAGAGATATTTTGTCTAAAAGATGTAATGTTGTCAAAGGAACTGTGGTCATGATAAAAAGAGATTTTTGAAACCTTATATGTATTAGCATTTAATGAAACTGAGCCCTGAGTATAGCCAAACAATGGTTTGAGCAAATATTATTCTTAATGTACATAGTATGCAATAACTAGGTAATATTGTTTGATTGTACAAACAAATTCAATAAAAAGGCACTGTCAAGCATGTTGTTTTAACTATTTGTATAAACAACTGTACCTGCATTTGCATTTTACCTCCATAAAGGCAGTTAAATCATTTTTAAAATTATATTTTGGAAACGATATTGCATACATGATGCTGCATTCTGTAGATATGTGTGAAGGTTTCAAGAAAATCATTTAATTTATGGATGGATCCTTAAAGAAAGTATTACATAAGGGTATCCCAGATATGCTTACACGAGATTTCAGCTACAATAATAACCAATTCAAAGGGAACTAGAGATGAAATGTTGAAAAGTAAGTATTATTATGATTTCTTTAAAGAAATGAAAACAGTGTAAGGTTATGAATGAGGCTCAAATACACCATAGAAAGAAAAATAGGGAGAAAATGGTTCAAATAAACCAAAAATAATTGATATCTGAATCAGAGGGATTTCAGATTTTATCTGAAAGAAAACTTATAAATTGTATATAAATAATTGACAAGCAACCTCTATCTTTGAACTGTGTGGAAGAATTCATTGCATGAAAAATCACATTTTAATTAAAATCAGTTCTTTTTACCAAACAATTATTTTCAGATTTGGCTGCCTTTTAAACTTGAACTTTAAGGACTTATGAATTTATTTGTTTTTTTGGGGGGGGTTTAACAGCATATGTTTTGGTGATTTTAATATGATGTCTGCTTGTGACTTGTGACATTGTGCTCTTATGGTGCTGTCTCACTGAAATAATCATACTGATGTTTCACTAAAATAATTTGCCACATACAAACTTACATGATTATTAACTCGGTCACATTATCCTGATGCCAAACCAACCAGTCCTTCAACTTAGAAATACTGAGCACTTAGCAGGGAGCAAGAAGATTACCAAATTTCAATGTCTAAGGTGTGACAAGCCAGAATGGAACCGTCCACCTTCTGCAAACAAAGACATGAAAGTGAACTTTGTAACCACTGTGCTACCAAAACAGTTGACATGTGATTACAGGTTATCAAAACAAATATTGAGAAAGTCATATTAAAAAATGGAGATGCTATTTCCACGACACATTTAATTTTAATATCAAAATCAAGGTTTTTCTATTTGCAAATACATTTTTAACCCAAAGAGTACCATAAGAGTTTAGAAAATATATCTATGAAAATGGATATTGTACTTGGGTGACAAGATGAATAATGGTTAATGAGGGAGTTTAAAAATAGACGGTGCTTAAAAAAAGCTAGGTATAAAATGCTCTCTTTTTGGTTACCAGACTTCATCAGATGTAAACCATAGTTAATTTGAATGACATGTGTTGTCACCATTTCTACAAATATCGGTTAAATCTCATGAGTAGTTTGACATGTAAAGGTATAAAATATGTAATTGTTTAGATCACACAGCAAATTATCAAGAAAATTCATTTTTGAATACTAAATGTGGTCCAATTGTAATAAAAGTCCAACTAAATGTGGTCTAATTGTAATAAAAGTCCTACTAAATGTGGTCTAATTGTGATAAAAGTCCTACTAAATGTGGTCTAATTGTGATAAAAGTCCTACTAAATGTGGTCTAATTGTAATAAATGTCCTACTAAATGTGGTCTAATTGTAATAAAAGTCCTTACAAATTTTAAAATACATCCAGTAATATTTACTAACGGTGCCCCATAAGAATCAGCACATAATTAAACTAAAACTAAAAACACATGGTCACAAAGGTTATCAAATATCACTTTATACTTGTGTAAAACTCTACATGTAAAAAAAAATATTGATAAATATGTCTTTGATGGTTCTACTTGTGTCACTAATACTTTTGTATTTGAAAAAGAACAATGTTGATATTTTAGGCACTTCAGCCAAAGCTTTGTGAGTTTGACCCCAACTTTGACTTTAAATATGATGAATACTCAGCTAAATGGACAGAAGTGCACATTTTTGTTTAACTTACACATCAGCATATACTTACATACATCTAAAATTCAATTGAATAAAGATTTAATTTTTAGTCCTATGAAAATATTCCTAAACAACCTATCAAATAGTAGACACAGATTAAAAATAGAAACTTTAAAAGTGAAGAATTAATAACAGAAAATGTACATGTAAAGATTAATATTGTAAAAAAAAGTATGAATAAAGCACATGATTGGCATAGATAATAAATATACATGTATATACAAACACACCAATTACACAGAATAAAAGATTACACTAGAAGCTCATCAGTACACAGTATTACATAATGTAACTCAAATATACAAAATATTTCTCAATATCACAGCAAGCTAAATAATCAACAAAACACACTTAAGGTTATATATAAAATGATGACTATAACAGCAAGTAAGCATATATAAAAATATTGTATATAACAACTTAGACTTTAATAGGAAACCCAAATCAATGTTACAGTGGTTTTTACATTTATTACATTTTCAGATTCGAAATTTAGAGAATTTTTAGAAGATAAAAAAGAGGCCCATTGGGTCTTAACATCCATCTGCATGACACCCAGGGTTCAAGTCTTGAACAAACTTGGTTCTCCATTCCCTAAAGTTACTACTTGCCAAAGCATTAAGCATTAGGCCTTCTAGTTTAAAAGAAATTTGTCAAATGTTCCTCCTATTGACCCCTAGTGGCACCCTTTAGAGGATGAGTCCCTTCATTTGAACAAATCTGAATCCCCTTTCCCTAGGGATAATTCCTACCAAGTTTGGTTGAAATTGGCCCTATGGTTTTAGAAAAGAAGTCGACAATGTGAAAAGTTAGCATGGACGACGGACAGGAAAGTCCACCTTGGACCTTTGGTTCAGTTTGACTAATGATATTTTCATAATTTTAAATACTTTCAATTACTACTGAGATATCACTTAGTTATTTAACTGCTGTCTAATAAACAATCAAAATGCAGTATTATGTTCCAATTTCGTAAAAAAAAAAATGGCTGCTATACTACACTTCACAATGTACGTAGACATTATATTTATTTGAAAAAACC
Source organism: Pododesmus macrochisma (assembly GCA_032359645.1). Classification (NCBI taxonomy): domain Eukaryota; kingdom Metazoa; phylum Mollusca; class Bivalvia; order Pectinida; family Anomiidae; genus Pododesmus; species Pododesmus macrochisma. The sequence continues at coordinate 11,444 of JAUMGZ010014779.1, read as the reverse complement.
TCATAAAACTGTACATTGTTTTTAGAACCGTGAAATAGATGGCACACATAGGTAAAATATGTAGTTTGAAGATAAGACAGAAAAGAGTATCACAATCTTATTGCACACTTGTGCATCTACTTCAATGTTATACTCATGATCATATATATTATATTTTTCTAGTGGTTATTTTGAAGAATTAAGGCAAATGCATTATATGATTTTTAAAAAAATATCAAGGTTTAAATTTTGAAAAAATCCTTTTCAGTCTTTCTTTACCATAAATTATCTCACATCATCTCAGTTCAGGTACTTTTTTTTCAGTATCCAGAAGGAAAATTGTTAAGATATGCTTGAGCTAACTTACTATAACCATTACACAAAATACTTAAGATATGCTTGTGCTTATTTACTATAACCAATACACAAAATATTTAAGATATGCTTGTGCTTATTTACTATAACCAATACACAAAATATTTAAGATATGCTAGTGCTTATTTACTATAACCAATACACAAAAACAACTGGAGATGTTTGTTTTAAGTTACTATAACCTGTATGCAAACATACTTTAGATTTGTTTGTGTTTATTTAGTATGACCTAAGCCTCTACTTCAATACAGAAGAGTCATTTATATGCAGGTAGTGATATAAACAAAATATAAACAGACTATGATGCTAAACCTTCATGGTAAAAAGACAGACATGGAACAAATAGCACTCATCATTAAATGTAGAATTAAAAATTTATATATAAAAATAGGTCTTTATAAAAGAAGAACATGATTTGTTTTTTTTAATAACATAAATATGGACAAAAATCTTGAAAGTTACACTGATACATCATGGAAGATATAAAGACAAATGTTACTGTATGAAAAAATATGGAGAAAAAAGTCTACTAAATTGCTTAAAGTTGCATTTATTAACCTACTTAAAATATGCAATTGATTAAGAAATCAATATACAAAATCAATATACAAAATCAAAGACTTTTCACAACCCTGTGCATCATATACAACTAATCCAAACACTTGCTCAGAGACAGTCAAAATGGCACAATGAAAAAGGGACGAGCATATTATCGCTAAACTTCTTAATAACACTAAAATAATAACGATATCAACTACACATTTATAAAGCAGCCAAGTTAAATTTAAATCTAAAGAACAACTCTATCTAAGCTATCATCACTACCAAGTGATCACAATAATCATGCTAGGCAGAACCTACTAGGGGAAAACACTGTAAAGGATGAAGCATGATGTATGCAGTCAAGCTGTTGGTGATTCCTAAGCTGCGAGATAATGTATGCAACCAGGTGGAATATACATATATTAACAGATATGATTATCATTATGAATATACAACCCTCATAATTCAAGGAGATGAGAAAAGCAACACTGTTTAAAATGCTTAAAAAATAATGTTTTGCAAAGTCAGCAGTGTGGTTAACATTGACATATAACAACTAACAATAAGAATAAAAATTGTAAAATTGTAGATAAAACACTGGATAACATATAAAGACGATATGTAACATGAGGTAAAACAAGAATGTATTGAAACAGGAATGGTAATTTTTAAAAAAGACCGAACTCCAAATAGATGCATATATTTCTTGGTTTAAAACAATTTTTAACAATCAATAAATCTTTAAGGTTATAAATAATAGTCTAAAACAACAAGTTATAAATATCACTATAATAAATAACAATATGAGAACGCTGCCATGTGTTTCACGCTGGTCTCATTACTTGTCAACAACATTACCGTAGACACTGCTATTAGATTCTGCCGTTAAATACAGCCATTAGACAATGCCATTAAATACAGCCATTAGACAATGCCATTAAATACAGCCATTAAATACAGCCATTAAATACAGCCATTAGACATTGCCATTAAATACAGCTATTAGACAATGCCATTAAATACAGCCATTAGACAATGTCATTAAATACAGCCTTCAACAAAGTCATGAGATACAGTTATTAGACACTGTCATTCAACACCACCATGGACACTGTCATACAAAACAACAATGTGTATTTCATTTATGACCATGCAGACAAATACATACCACACAAAATTAAATAAAGTTACAGAGAATTTAAAACATTTTTGCTGCTCTTAACATAATTATATGACAAAAATAAAATACAAATATTTACTGCATTTCTTCACACACCTCTTTCTTATTTTACTGTTTACATGTTCTTCATACTTTCATTTGTAAAACTATATCAGTATTTTCACACCGTTGTTCCAGAATTCTCTTTCGTAAGAACTGTTGAGAGTATTCTTTCCATATCAAGATGATTTTTCAGGCCTTCTTGTCGACCATGACTTGCTGAAGCGCTGGTTTTTCCTGTTGATGAGTCGAGGGTTTGGTCTTCCATGTAACAAAAAGACTTCTATGTCCACGTTATTGGACAGTGACAGCCATCTGTGTACACCGCCTTCTTCAAAATCTGCAGTAACAGACAAGACATAGTAGTCTAAAAGTTTGAACGTTATTTATTTTGCAACGATTGAGAGACAAATTAGTACATATCTTTCTAGTTGGCACGGATTGTAGCCTGAGTGGATACTTTCTATAGGAAGAAACTGGAGTGCCCGGAGGAAACCCACGTGTTCAGATTGGTGACCCTGTACCAGTTAACCTAGATCAACACTATGAGAAATAATAATATAACAATAACGGTCGTATAACGATATATACTTTCTGAACCTCTCACTAAATCACTAGATTATATTCTAAAATTGACTTTAACCTACTGAATCACCCAGTTATCAACACACCATTCAAACTTGCTAACATACAACAGTGACTGGGTTTAGCAAATCTTGTTTAAGTGATATATCAGAAAGTACTTTTATTCATCATCAGAATGTATACGAGAGTGTTACCTGTGAAGAGAGAAGCCAGACTAAAACTTTTCTGAGCCACATGTTCCTTATGATCTAGTTTGACATCAAACACTAGACATGTATCCACATTTATACCGGCTCCTCGATCAACCTGTAAAACATGTATAAGTTATAAGTATGACCAAGTACATTGTATAAGTGAAGACTTTATGCATTTATTACCTAATCAATCACTAATATTTAAATAACAACTAAAACAAATTCTATTAACAGTCAATGAAGTCTTGTTGCCAATAATTCTAGTTGCTTCACAAGTGACAATTACAACATCATATTATTAAGGCATTGTCATAGAAAATTTAAAACATTTGACAGCTCCTACATAGATGTATGTATTAATCTAATTAATAGATCTTTAGTTTATGTTATAATACTTGTATTATTCCTGAAAATTATATAAAGTTTTTATTAAATTTAAATCAGCTGCCTGTCATTTTTGGATGTCAGTTAATTGTGCCTTCATGACTTACAAATTCCATACCACTATCATACTTTGAGAGAGATGAAACATGTTGGTGTCTGTTAGACAGATGCCCCCTCCCACCAAAAAAGTTACAATAAACAGGGATTTATTAAGGGATAAATGCTTGATTTAAATGATCATGTAATAAATATGGACAACACATAAATAGTATTACACAAAAGAAGAATGGAGGCAGAGTGAATAACCTGTGATGCAAAATGTCTCCACTCTGTCTTACAGACAGAAAGATGGATTTTACAGAAATCAAATTGAACTGTACATTGACGAGATGCATATGAAAATTTTATTTGACTGTATCAATTCTTTCATCAGTTATTTGCACAGGCCAGACCAAACAAACAATCTGATTGACACCAGATCTAACTTGCTCCTGTAATTTGGATGTCGCAGGGTAGATCTGAGTAACACCGAATGAGAGCTTGTTACCACGACCCTAAGGTTTTGAATAATTATGAATATTTACAAGATATTCGGACCAATCAAAATCAAGAGTCAAATGCCTACCTTGACTATCGATGAAGCAATGATCAAAGTATTCGTAATTCTTTTTGAAAGAATAAAAACCCGCACTGTACATAAATGTTATTTCTACAGTGCACTCTGCGGGAGGAGTCGGGACCATTTGCTGGAGGTGTCTCAATTTTCAAAACATTTCAACCATAAAAATCAGATTTCGAGATTTTGAAGCGCAGCCATACTGTTTAAAGTGGTCACATTATCATTCAGAACACATCCGAGAAGCCATTAAAGCCTTATGGATTCGAAAGGACCTGCAATACCCACAATTCTATAGGCACTTCGCTGATTAGCTGGTTTATATCAGATGGGATCAACAAACAGACTGATCAATATCAGTATCAATTCTTTCTTTTGAAATTTTTGGAAACCAAATATCAATATATGACTGAAAAAGGGTCATTACTCTGTTACAATTTTTTTTCATCTTGCATTTTACTTTGGTTTGCCTGTGTGTCCAAGTAGAACTATCTTAACAATACTAATGAAAATATTCAATTTGTGATAATTTGTCTTGATGAAAAATTAGCCTTACCTCAAAAGGAGTATTAAGGACTGGATCTGAAGCTTTCACAAGTGCTGATTTGGCTATGACCCTTGACCCAGACATGAGCCTTATACGGTGAGGACTGCAAAAGATAGAGTAAAGAGTGCATGACATTGCATATTTGAAAAATTATAATGTATACATGTCATACAATAAAAATAAAATAAAATATTTTCATCTTCATGCTTTCGAAGAAAAGCAGGGATATTGTGATTGTCCATCTGGTATCCATCTGTCTTACTCTGTAACTCCTCCTACATCTTTTGAGATAGGAACGTGAAACGTTGGGACATAGTATATGTCCTTTGATATGACCCCTAGGGGCCAAGCCAGAGGGAGCGGGGTCATGGGGATAATTTTTGTTTATAATATGGTGATCAGGGGGTGGGATAGGGGTTGCTTAGGGAGATACGGGGTCAAAATAACTCCCCATCACCATTTAAGATCAGAACTTGAAACTATGGGTAGGGGGTGCTTTGGGAAAGGGGGTCAAGCCATACGTGCAGAGATATGCAATGTCATGTCATTGACAACATAGTTTATTTACATTTTTACAAAGTTAGGACTAGTTAAACACAATAATTGCTCTAACTGGGCCATATAATATGCTTTTAAGATTACCGGTAATTAGTTGAAAAGGGGGATAACTGAGTGAAAATTAGGGTATTTGAAATTGATATCCACATACACTGTATTGTTTGATGCTTTTAATATGAAGCTAGCTTGATAATATTTTGATGAAAAATGCACAAATGTTGATTTAAATAGGTAAAAATGTAGCCCTCCTAATGTTCAGTTTTATACAATTCAATTCAAAAGGAAGAGAACAAGTCAATCATATATGAGAAGGAGATAGACCAAGTCCACTTCAAAGACTGTAAGACAAGTCAAGAGTAAAAGGGCAGAAATGGAGGGCATTACTATGTCACAAAGCTGATAAAGTGTCGACTAGTAGGGGAAAATCAGTTCAAATAAGTTGTGAGAGGAACAGATAACTACTACACATCTTTTATCTTAGAGCAACTTAATATATACAATATGGCCTATGTAACAATTTCATCAGGCTTCAATATCAACACTGTACAAGATGGTTGACATCTCACATTTCAATGAAATGCTGACATCAGCTTTTAGTGGTAGATAATTAGTACTACTGTAAGTTACATAGTTAGTATGTATTTGTACGGTTTTCTACCAAAACATGTTGCGTAAGAGTGTATGATGCAGAAGAAAGAAATGTAGCATGAGATCTTAAGGTAAGGTGCTATATTATCTTCTGCAGAACACACAAGTGCAATATGTTTAGTCAGAATAACATACAAGTATGGTAATGTTTTTATTACATACCTTGAAGGTGAACAGATCAGATTCAAATGTACAAATGTACACATATCTAAGTTATCTTTCATTAAAACAAACCATCAAAAATCACCTTGAATAAAATATCCTCTCAGAAATATCATGATGAAATCTTGATCAATTTTCCAGGAAATGAATCTATTTCTAGTGTTCTTACACATGTGTGCAATACAAAATAATTCATTACACACCCATGAAAACATTTGTATCTAAATAGTTATAAATGTATAAAGAACTTACTTTTCCACTCTGACTTTACAGTAGATAGTTGACAATTCTGGTAGATGTAGACCTCGTACCTGTAACACTTTTCCTGACACACTATAAAGCTTCTCAACACCTGCAATGCTACTTGCTGTAAATATATACAATTATCTAAATTATCTTGGGCTGTTTTACATAAGAACATCACAATAAAATACACGTATGGTATTAGAGAGGTTTGTTAGTACCATCAGAGTTTTTACATTATTAAACAGAATATTCAAATCCTGAGATCATGTTATTATGTATTGTGTTATTAATTTCCTTTAAATATTTCAGGAAATATTTTGCAAAATAAGTAATACTGAAAATACTGAAAGTTTGAGGATTACACTATACATTAAAGAAAGTTTTTTTCCTCACAAATATGACTTTATAGTTGTAATGTATAAGAAGCCATTTTTCAAATGTGTAAAGGTGTTTTAGGGTGCATAATAAGAAAACAAATGAGTGTCTGCAAGAGGCTTGTGGTCTTCTTGAGAAATTACTGACTGATTGATGGACTAGCATTATACCATAGTACACCAACACTTATCAGGTATCCTCTATTATATTTCCAGAAAACAGATAACAAAGTATACCAAAGCAATCCATGCTCTTCACATATACAATACCAACACAATTAAAACAAGCATCTTTTGCTCTGTTTAGTGGAGGATAATAACTCAAGTATACATGTAGTTTAGTAATGGAAATCTTATACTAATGTATCAAGATAAATACATGTTTTGTATATCTTATTATGTTGTTAAACTTTAAATAGAAGTTATTTCTTTTTATCTGCTCTGAAAGTCTTATACTGTGAAACAAATATCTCTTTAAGAATTATATCTCTTCAAATGGTCAGTAATTTTTAATAAGTGAAACATTCTGAGTATGATACTTTATAGTAGAACATATTATGTAATGATATAAATACTGCATTTAAATCACAAAAATTTATCTTTAATATAGCCCTCAATAAGACTTCTTCTTTAGAAAATAATTGTATGAGGGATAAAATAAAGACTAGTTCTTTCATCACCAAAAACACATCTTTCTGCATAAAAATAACGTAAGAATACCTTCAAAACTTGGAACAGTACATTTTTGCATAGCAACCATGTCACTTGATGTTGGCAAAGCATCAACTGCACTTGAAAAACAACCATGTATGCTTTACATACGACACAAATGCATAACATCTACATATACTACAAACAACTCTTAACAGAACAGGTTTCAGAACACAATGGGGTACCATGCAAGGAATATCTAGACCAAGTTTCATGAAAATAAGATCAGTAGTTCTTGACAAGTAAAAAAAAGTCTCAGCCAATCTGAGGTCATGACAGCTGAAAGGCGACCATGCAAGGAACATCTATCATTTCATGAAAATATGACCAGAAATTCTTGGTAGGAAGTCAAAAAGATCACAGAAAACTAGCTTTAGTGGCCATATTGGAGAGAAAATTGGCAATGTTGGACACAATTCTGAAACGGGACCATGCAAGGAACATCAATCTGATTTAAACCAGATCTAACTTGTTACCTGTTATTGATATGTTGTAGTGTAGATCTGTGGAACCCCAATAGACGAAGTTATAACCATGACCCAAAAGTTTTGAATAAATATAAATATTTAAGAGAGATAGTGAACAATCAAAATTCGCCTCCCAAATGAACTTTGGGATCAGTCATCACAATGACTACCTTGACTACCGACAAAGCGATGATCAAAGTATTGTGTAATTCTTTTTGAATGAACAAAATAGATGCTTCTTCTACAGTATACTCTATGGGACCATTTGTCTCCATTTTTCAAGCCATTTCAACCATATAAATAAATTCTGAGTTTTGAAGCAAATGCTTCATGCACACAAGCATGCTGTTTAGTGGTTGCCAAATTATCGTTTGGAACACACCCAAGAAGACGTTAAAACCTTATGGATTAGAAATGGACTTGTAATTCCAAACCATTCTGTAGGCGCTTTTGCTGATGGCTGTTTGGATAAGTCATGGCAAAGACCTTGACCAGCAGTGTTCCTCAAATCTACACTGCAACATATCAATAAACGGGAGCAAGTTAGATCTAATTTTATCAGATAGAAGGAACATCTACATCAAGTTTCATGAAAATCTGAAAAGAAATTCTTGACAAGTTGAAAAAGTAATAGCCCATCAGCAGCCTTGGCAGTCATATGGGGTGGAATTCAGCAACATTTGACAATGGACACTAGGTGGAACATCCACAGCAAGTTTCTTAAAAATCCTCCAAGATGTGTATGAGAAGTCAAAAGTGTTAAACATTTACAGATGATGATGGACAAGTAATGATAGCTTTATCTCACCATACGCCTTAAAGGTCAGTTGAGTTTAAAGATACAATTCTTGGTAAAGAAAAAAGATTGCAACCATAACATTTACATCATTCTTCATCCCAAAGTTCAAATCATCCAGTATAATATGTCCAATGGTGAAAATCCTCATGTTCCTGTGAAGGAGTTTTTATGCATCATGAATCTTTAGTTTGACACGGCAGCCATTAAACATAAATAATACAGATATTTTCTTTTACTACTTAAAAGTGATAATAAAGAATCGTCTTTGACCACATCTCCTACAATTTTTTAATAGAAACAATAACAGGAGTAAAACCACTCAATATGGTGCAAAGTTCAAATTCAGTTAAAATATTTGGATAAAATTTAAAGTGATTGTGTCTGGTGGATACAGAGTTGATGATGTTTAACTACTAGAATGCTTAACTTCTAGAGTTGTTGAAAAACTGACTCAGTATTTCAATATTGCTAGATTGTGTACATGCATATCCTATGTGGGTTTTTATTTACTGTAGAAAGAAAGCAGGTCAATCTGTGTATATATGGAACATAACATCACTTACTACTTATTGATAACAATGCAAAGTATAGAACACCTCCATAGTCAAGCATATCATTCTTGATAAGTCAACAAGCAGAAATAAAGGGAACATAGATTCAGTATATATTTCATCAGATACACATGCCACCTATATATTTACAACATGCACAATGTGATGTTCCCTAAATGATGACTGTAAACCTCATCACAACATCAATTCTACACATTCCAGATTCTAGAAAACATACCAGAAATTTCATTTGATTTACTGTCCCTTTTAGATTTGTTCTTTATAAACTTCACTGAAATGTTGAAGTTCAAAGCACAATCACGAAAAGCATTATCATGGCATCATAGAGTGAAGACATACCCTTTACCTACACTTAAGATGCAAACAATGTACCAGTTATATTTGCAAAAGAAAGAAAAAATATGTCACATGTTTTGAATTCATTCATGCTCCCAATCTTTCCAGATGTTAGTTCCTGATCAAAATATGGTTTTAAATAATATGCAATAAAATATACAAATATCATACAGCTAAAGTAAATAAAGATGTACACTGTATACATGCATACTCATTTATGTCTATATTTGTACATAGTATACATACATATAATGCATATGGGTAAAACTACAGCTTGCACTGTATAATTAGTACAATAAGTAGTTCAATCAGGAGAACATTGGACTCCTGACCTACAGGTACCAGGTTTGAATCCCTGTTTAGTGCATTAGTTATGAATGTAGTATAAATAAGATATTTGGACAGACTGTTAATTATCAAGAGAGTTATGTTTAGTTACTTTATGACTGAGATATACATCATTGCCAGAGGAACAAATTATAACATCATACTGCCATCACCAAAGGGAATAATTAAATACAACACAAACTGTATAATGTTAAATGTAAGGACTGTGCTGTTACTTGCCTGCATCAGAAACTGATGGAGAATCTATCTGTGCAGTAGATGCTGTTGTCATAGAAACAAGACACTCATACAATCTAATTAAACATTTAAACTTTGATTTATTATGTAAAAGTTAAATGATAAACAGGACAGACAAACACCCTTTATTAGTAGTCGTATTAATAAGCTAGTTATGATAATTCTACACATATATATGGTGCAATGCAAACATGAACATATCTGACAAAACATAATATGTCTGTCTGTCAGAGGTGCAGGGCGTTATCCCTTCTAGTGCAAAATTTGTTTAAAGTTATTAATAATCCTTTATGAAGACATGTAAAAGTAAAAGCCCACATGTTCATGTACACATACTTCAAAGGTCACAGCAACCTAGTTTGGCATGTGACATATCTTAATCCAAGATATGTAAGTCCTTCAAGTGCGATTATCAGCCTGAATGGGTGTGAAAGAAATGGTCCAGATAAGACTGCACTTTGATGCTGCCAAATCAAATCTAAAACTGTAGACAGATGGCTAATGTACATCCCCCACGTCTTAATTACAAGCTTATCAACTCAATGCAGAAGTTAAAGTAGAAAATTGTGGAGGTGCAAAGGTTCATAAAATATGTAAGATTTGCTTAAAATCTGTACTCCAAGGGGATCTGAGGAATACCGCTAAACAATTTCAGGTACTCCATTCATATATGTATATTGGCTAAATTTCTTAAAGGGCATAACTCCCTAAAATGGGTTGATATTATTACTTGATTGGCACATGCACAGGTACATATTATATACAAGATTTGTGTGAGGAGGAGATGCTTGGACAAGTTCCAATCCTCCATTGAAATTGGCTAAGACATTAAAGGGACATAACTCCCCTTAAATTGGGTTGTATCAACATTTTATTTGTAAGTGCACCAATTCAAACTATATGCAGGATTTGTGTGAGGTTTCACTGAAATCTACATGGTACTTTAAGACAAACTTTCTGGACAGTTTCTAGTACATGTGTACTGCATACATATTGGTTAAGTCAGACAAGAGGTGATCCCAGTTCACCTCACCTAACTTTATTGCAAAGAGTATAAAAAGGTAAAGTGACCTAGTTGTTGGTAAGACACACACACACTGTCTCAATAACATTAACAAGTTCGATGAATCTGCAAAATTGGTGCAAAATATGTGCCATGACAATTGTTTTTTCTTTGCCAATGTCAAAACATAGGCCACAACTTTGGTATGCAATACACTGTTACATTTAGGTGTACTATTACACAAAGTTTGGTGTGCAATACACTGTTACCTTTAGATGTACTATAACACAAAGTTTGGTATGCAATACACTGTTACCTTTAGATGTACTATTACACAAAGTTTGGTATGAAATACACTGTTACCTTTAGATGTACTATTACACAAAGTTTGGTATGCAATACACTGTTACCTTTAGGTGTACTATTACACAAAGTTTGGTATGCAATACACTGTTACCTTTAGGTGTACTATTACACAAAGTTTGGTATGCAATACACTGTTACCTTTAGGTGTACTATTACACAAAGTTTGGTATGCAAT
>JAUMGZ010014768.1:0-10077 GCA_032359645.1 Pododesmus macrochisma | reverse complement strand
GGTAGGTGGTTTACTCTGGGTACTCCGGTTTCCTCAACCAGTTAAACTGGCACGTCCGTAAATGACCTTAACTGCTGATCGGACAATAAGCCCTTAATACAAACAAACAAACAAAAAGCTTCCTAGTCTCAATATCCCAAAAGTTACTATATATTCAAGCCGCAATTATATCTAGGTCTTTAAGTTCAATACAAGAATTCAACCTGCCAACATTGAAAACCTCAAATAAGGGAGATTTTTAGGTTCCATGGAGGAGATCTACTATTTTAATAAATTATAGTTGCGAAAATAAGATTTTTTAAGGGGGAGATGACACATGAGTGGTCAAAATTTACGTCTAAAAATAGGTAGTCTCACTACCTATGGCGGAGACTTAGCATGGTATGCTGAATTTTGAAATGTTGTCAAAACTTCCCCATCTTTGCCCCCTAGTGGCCTCCCATAGAGGTTGAGCCACATCTAAATCTGAATTCCCTCCCTTTAGGAATGCATGCTTACTATCAAGTTCTTTTGAAAATGAATGTCATGTTGTTTTTTGAAAAGAGGATAAATATTAAATTTAAGGAGGGACGGACGGTCAACTCCAAAACAGGATTTGTATGGGAAAAGCCCATCTTGGACCTGTGGTCCAGATGGACTAAAAACCAAATGTGGGCACTGATAAAAATTGTTCATTTTACACATAAATTCTAACCATGCTTTTAGTACTTGATATTGATCATCATCATCGGGTTAACTGGATATATATCAAGCTGAAATGTTCAACATATATTTTAAACACTGGGCTTCAAAAACTTTATACTTAAACTTTATCAATGTTTAAGACTTTAAGTCAATATGAAACGCATGATAACATTACTGAACAGCGTACCTGTATATTTGAAGATAAAATGTTCTTTTTGTATTATCAAATCATCTAACTGCCTCTAGTCCCTCATGAATTTTTAGGAGTGCCCTAAATTTAATACTTTTAACATATCTGTAAACCTTTCTTATCAGTAGATTTCAACTGTATTATAGTTAGTGTTGGGATTGGTAGGATTCACTCTTAATCACAGCATAGAATTAGTAACTTAGTTATGAAATAGTTTTAGGGTTCAAATAGGTTAAAAGCAGGCGCAAAACCAGGATACCAAAGATGATAATGACCTGGACACACAAAATGGTATAAAGAAAATTCCATTCTTTACTTTCAGTTAAAATTAACTTCAAAACTGAGCCGAAAAAACTTTTATCAAGCCAAAAACAGAATTTACAGCGAATTTTTTTTACAAATGGACCGTGCTGGGGATGTGATCGAAACTTAGAGTTTATGCAGGGACTATTATTCAATATAGTAGATATATATGTATATATGGGGTGGGGGTAACAACCAAGCCACTCTACTCACTTGAACCTAATGTGTGGGACCGTGCTCGGCCCAGAGATCTACCATTTCTATACCTGTCTGTAACAAGAGAAGGAAGCACTTTTAAAACATATAGCGTACATTTTGGAAAAATTGCCTAAATAAAAGGGAACATATTTTCAGTTGTTGTCATCAAAGAGAAAGTTTTAAGAAGAAAATATTATTTTTTAACAATTAAATATTTCATTGAATTTTTAGTTGAAAGTGAACCAATGTATATGTTAACAAGAACATGCAAATATTTCTGGTACATAACAGCGTGTGTTGTTTGTTATGTTTTAGTTTTTAAGGACTTTCAATATGCTATTTATTGTCATCTATGTTTACATAACACTAATGTTTAGATATTAGTAGCTTCTACTGTGTCTAAAAGTAATATATGTATTTAAAACTTACAAATGTTAATACTTCTTTGATACTAATAGTTTAAATCTAGAGCTAAGTGTATAACACGCAAGTATTCAACACTTTATATAGACAAACAGATATGTCTTTTATTGTACAACATGCCCTGTAGCTATGATGTGTACACACTTCTATAGATATCTCAAAAACAACAGTAAATTCAGCTCTAAATGTGATGGCTTACTGTTCATTGTACACATGCATACCAAGTTTCATTATTATATTTCAAAGTGTTACTGTAAACACACTAAGATACACAGGAAAATAACTGAGGTTTGACCTCTGATTTTAAACTTACTTCCCTAATTATGTAATTTATAACAAAGTTGACAACTGACTTTACACATGCATAACGATTCTTATTGAAATATCTGAAAATCTTGAAGAGAAACAAGAGGAACAGATGAACAAACAACTGTACACTTTCACTCCCATAAACCTCCACTACTTTGCTATGTGGGTTATTATGGTCTATATCTACAAATAGCAAGACAATTAATCTACTAAAACTCCAGATTACAAAGATCATTCAATTATTACCTTCCAAGTCTAAAAATGCTAAATAATTCCTTAAACCAGCACCTATTATTTGAGAGAGAAATATAATTTAGTATCAAAAATGTTCTTTCAAATGGGTTTACAAATTCAAACTCTGCTACCATGTGACAGGGGGAAAAATCTTGCAAAACAGAATGACAGTGAGCCAGCATTGTCTAAGAGTTATCTCCCTTACAACTATTTTTCCAACTTGTTTAATAGAAGGCATTGGAAGATTGGATTATTAAATTGTATGTGACAATTACTTATATATCTAAGGCCCCCTTCTCCCATAAAATAGGAGGGAGTGAGAAACAGAGATAAGCAAAAATAATTCTAAAGAAAGCCATTACATGACATATCTTGAATGGGTGAATAAGCAGTCTTCCTTTCTTTTAAATTCTAAGATATCTCATTCAAACTCGATATATAATATTTCATATAAGCAATTGTCAATTTTTTATCACATGTCATGTGCATACTGTATATAAACTTATAAGTAACAATGGAAAGGTAACTCCTACCAGAAATAACATGATCCATTCTATCAAATTCAGAGTATTTCTGTGAGTCAAGACCCTCTAAGGAGGAGGCCCGACGTAGACCACTGCCTGGATAGTTTGTTAATTTTTCTGATGTTTCTGTACAAAAAGGAATGTCTAATAATCTGGCGTTTTTCTGGCGTGATGGAGTGGAATTTGGCGGAAAGCTGTCAACTTCAGGACAGGGAAGCTGGGTAAGAGGAACTGCCTCTTCAGGTATCGTAGGATTTTCAGCATCTAAAGGGTTTTTATCAGACCCTCTGGAACGGAAGCGATTGATGTCCCTTCGTATTGATGGGAGACGTAGTTTAAAACTTCTGTGCCGATCTGAAATGAATAAAGTGTCAGATATAAAAGAGTTTCATGAAGCTTATAATTTGTCAAGGTCGTTTGTCTCATATTTCATTTGTGTCTGTGAATGCTTCTGTAAATAAATGCATGTGTTTACCCTTTATTTCATCAAGCAGAATAAATCCAAACAATCATATTTATCAAACACTCCTCCTATCAACTCCTGCAGCTGATGGCAATGAATATATCTCATCCACGATACCCTACATGTCAAAACAGGAGACAGGATTATGACAGAGACCTACAATTTACTTGACAGTATGAGAAAACACCAACATCACGGACATTGCCGAGAGACAGAAATATGACAGAGGGTGGCCATTTACTTGATGAGATGACGAACTGAGACATAATTAAGAGTAGGTAAATCTGACAAACAATCAGCATCAGCAATAACTTGCCAATAAGTAAATGGTCTGCGTAACTATTTCTATATGTATTTATTCTACCTGACTACTACATATAGAATTAATCTACCGTTTTATCCGCAGATTGTATCGGATATATTTTATGTTGCATCAAATTTCTCGGCACATCGCTACGGCCCATTTCCCTAAGGCTCCTCAATGAATTGAGAAAAAATCAATGTAAAGTTGATGTATATTAAGCGTATCCCATTGAGACCATCAACTGTGTGCATTGTGCTGTTTTTCCTAACAAATATCAGCCCTCGTCAATACAGATACGTTTCATCTTTTGTTTTAAGAGGTGCTTCACAAGTGATGATCAAAGATGTGTGATGCAATAAACAAAATACGCCACATTAATTTGTTACTTCCTATTCAAAATTTTGTTTGGTTATAAATCACTCGGGATGAAGAATTTTTAAGCTATGATGGCGCAGTGTACTCTTACCTAATAAATGTTCATTTTTTGAGAAACAAGACATCAAGGTTTTCAGATAAATTTGTTTTGAGCATATTTTGTTTTTACTTAGCAACCTTTTGATTTAATGTTTTACTTACAAAGACACATTTCATATCTATATTATATTCTCTGGAGGTTATAATTACATCAGAAATAACACATAGTGAATCATAGTAAGATGATAGAATAGCCCACACTGCTATCCTGTCATAAATAATTCAAATCTTGCGTCGAAAAGCACAGTGTGTTATGCATGACATTCTGATCAAATTGTTTTTGAAATAAATTGACTGGAAGTTTGATTTAATTAAGTCCACCTACTCCTAAATATTTTTCAATATGATGAAGTATAAAGTTAAGAGGAATTTATTAAACAAGCAAATTAAACCTCGTAATATCAGAGATTAGGGATGGTTGGGTTCATTTGATGAAGTTAACCGCATCACAAAATATACTACTGGTGCAGAGACTCAGAGGTACAGCTTTGCCTTATGATTCGGTAGGCAACGCAAAGGGTTAAATCCTCGGCCATGTTTAACCCAAGACATTAAAATTAGGTAATCTTCTCGTTCCCTGCTAAGTGCTCAGCATTACTGGGTAGGAGGAAGACTGGTTGGCTCAATGTCAGGATAATGTGACCGTGTGATGTATCATGTCGATGTGTCTGCGGCATGATACTTCAGTGAAACAGCACTATAAAGTCGCCATCAGTGTGCACAGTCAAAAACAGACACTGTCTCGATATGACCTAGACATGAGTTAAAGGGACATTAAACTCCAATGAAACAAACAAACAGAACAAAATGTACTGCTATTTTATCTGATTGTTCTGTGTCCATCCCTAGTACATTGCTTTACAGCAAACAGTAATGTTTGTGAGTTTTATTTCAGATTAAAAGTGTTGTTATTATGTAAATGTTTGAATTTCTATCTTGCTCTGTTGAAAACTGGTTTTATCTCAATCTCAGCTTTAAATTCATCAAAAGCAGATATAGTCTGCATGCTTACTATCTTACAAAAATCAAGGCTTAATATATATAAAAAGTTCAACTAAAATTCTAGTCGTTCTATCAAGATTGTTTTTATCTTACAATATCTGAAGTTCATTATTGTATAGTGCTGTATAAATGTGTCAATCCAATCTTTTCATCTTTTGATTTTGGTGCTAATTTTTTATTCAAATCTCAACTGCCTGTATATTAAAATTCTTACTGTTTTTCAGGACTTTGGACTCAACTTGTTTTATACTGATTTCAGACATGTCCTCAAAGTTCATGATAAACATAATTATCTCCCCATTCTCATTGCGAACTGGAGCTATCAGCACACTGCATAGGAACTTAGAACCTGAAACGATAAAATAACAAGTATCAGCACACTGCATAGGAACTTAGAACCTGAAATGATAAAATAACAAGTATCAGCTCACTGCATAGGAACTTAGAACCTGAAATGATAAAATAACAAGTACCAGCTCACTGCGTAGGAACTTAGAACCTGAAACGATAAAATAACAAGTATCAGCTCACTGCGTAGGAACTTAGAACCTGAAATGATAAAATAACAAGTATCAGCTCACTGCATAGGAACTTAGAACCTGAAGTGATAAAATAATAAGTATCAGCTCACTGCATAGGAACTTAGAACCTGAAACTATCAAATAATAAGTAATTTTTATATAAATCATGTAGGATAGCAATCCAAACAAGAGTTGTTGTATATGTATGTATGCTTATGTAAGCATTCTGTCCAATTAAATTTAAACATACTAATAAAACCTTTGAAAACAAGAGGCTCATTTGGCCGTAACGTCCATCTGGTTGAAATAGGCCTATAAGAAAAGTGTTTTTTTTTTTTTTTTTTTTTTATTTATATGCAATTAAATCTATATTTTACATTTCATACAATTGATGAATTCAATTTGAATTTGAATCATTAATTCCAATATGGAGTAATTTATAAATAGAATTATCTTTAAACCCAACTTTCTTGAGAAGTCAAAACTGTGTAGAGTATACTATGAACAAGCAAATGGCAGAAGAAATAGGTATGAAAACTGTTTTATTTGGACCTTGGGTTAAAATGTACTGAAAAGGATTTTCTCTGTTCATATTGATATTACTATGTGTTACTGCCTTATCAATGTGCTACTGCCTCATCAATATGCTACTGCCTCATCAATCTACCCAAAAAACATATAAAGCATCAGTGTGTAAATCTCTCTCTTGAGAATGATTTTCTTAATAATTAAAGCATATTCACATCGAAAGCAAGAAACATTCAATTCATGTGAAAACTAAATGTGCTATCCAAGTACTGACTTGTTAATTTTACCCAAACCTAGAAAATTCTGATACATCTTTGCTCAAACAAACTAACAGTGTGATAGATCAAACACCACAAAAATGACAGACATTATATATCTAGATATTGCTCTCAAGGGCAATAACTCTTGTGAAATTACTACTGATGATTGACAGCTCGAGAACACTGAACACATGCTTCTGATATAACAGATACACCTTCAGAAAAATCAAAGAAAACACTTCAAGGTAACACCTGTAAACCACTTGACTTCATACAGTATTTTAATTATGTAGAAATTGAATAACGTTCTTGCTGCTGAAAAATTGATGTAGTCATTATCTTTCCAATACATCATAATAAAGTTAAACTTTATTGACCCAGATTGCTGGCAAGTAGTCTTACTTATGTTGGAGGTTGTTTTCTTTTACATGTTAATTATGTATTTTATCATTAACTTACACTTTTGTGTATGAGTGCTTCTACTAAACTAGCTGTATTATTATGGGTATTATAAATCATTGATGAAAGTCTGTATTCTGGGATTTACGTAATCAAATAACCTCTTCCCCAATTAACCTGCTTTTCTCATTATCTTGTTGTAAAGAATTCATATTGTGTGTAGGAGATCAATGGGTGTGTAAGTGACCACACACAGTTACCCCATAAAATAACTTTTTACCGACATTAATGTACGTTTTGTTGTAAGCACTTTTGTCTAGTTGCTATATATTATACATGATTCAGTGCTATAATGCTCAATCTTATAATGGCAAAAGTACAAGTTAGTACCACTAATGGCTAAACTGATCATGTTGTAGTGTAACAATTCATTCAATGTAATTATAAGTATGGGCACATTAAATATATGTTGTGTTCTGTAATACAGAAAGGGTGATAAATATTAAGTTATTTGCACAAATGACCCTGAAATAAGATCTTGGAGAGAGATACTTTAAAGTTCAAAATACTAGCAGCAGATTCTGTTTAGAAGGTTTTTTTCTTCCATAAAACAGTTCTGCTTGATATCATTCCTAATAAACATTCTTGTATTCAGATTTTTTAAATTCAAATAATTTTTAAATTGAGGTAAATACTTTTTGTAACTTAAAAAAGTTCTTTCACATTTTAAAAAAAGAAATTCTGGATTAAGACCAGTAATCTAGAGCACTTCTTAATAGACCAGATATTTCAAGTACTTCTTAACAGAGCAGATAGATTACAATATCTTATACCTCAGCAAAAATGGTACACATTTACGTTTAATCATTGATATTCATCCATGCCTCATCAGCTGGGTTTTAGGAAGACTCGCTGGCGTAAGAATTTATCTTGTGAATTTTTTTCTCTTTAACCTATATTTAATCAATTACAGACATGTGTAAGACATAAACACACACGTTCTGGTTTTAACATTGTAGTAAAACATATATTTATTAAGTAATTATAAACTGTTTCAATCATCTATTGGTTCTTTCTTATTTTAGCCAGTCGACATCTTGTATGTCAATTGTAAATGGTGGCAGTAAGAATCTTTAAGGAAGCTGTGATGTTTTTATTATCCCATTTCCTGTAATGCAATATGGTGTTTCTCCTTGTCCCTTCTATAGAGATTTATACTAGTGATAAGTAAAAAAGGTGCATCTTTTGGTGATCACAATCTTTATCAGTTATAGACAATCAATTCTGCTGCCATTGCTGCAGTGTAACACATGTACTGATCATAGACTGCTAACTTTGACTGGTAACATGATGCAGTACAGCAAGCAACAATCTCTGAATGTAATACTGATGCATCATCAAGTGAACCATCTTCTCATCATTCCAGCATTACAACATTGTCATTTTATCTCATCCTGAACATCGAAACTACTGCCAAGTTCTAAAATCATGCAGATATCAAACCAGAAAATTCTAAAGTCTGACTCTTAATATCCAAAATATTAATGTTCATGAACCATGCAGTCACTAATATTGCATACAAATATGCTGTGCTTGATTTTCGTCTTCATCATTTATGGCTTTATTAAGAAATTGCATTAAATATTAATTAATACAAGTCAAATCCCAATGTCATTTTCAGACAGTTCCTGTGAGGGCAATGATAATTGGATTTAGCACACTATGAACAATAAATTATAATGAAGTTTAAAGGAACATCCAGTTATACAAGAGGTCCATTGAGCCTTAACATTCATTTGGACTAAAAAGGCCTACATTCATTTGGACTAAAAAGGCCTTTCATTTAATATTTGGCATTTGAATAATTAAATTTTTATAATTTAGTCAAATTTTACCCTTTTTGGCCCCTAAGTGAAGCCCCTTAATGAAGCCCCACTAGAGAATGAACCCAATAATTTGAACAAATATGAATTCTCTTCATCTAGGTATGTTTACTACCAAGTTTGGTTGAAATTGGTTCAGCAGTTTTTGAGGAGAACTTCGAAAAAGTGAAAAGTTGGTAATGTTGAATATTTGATCCAAAAACCTGTAACTTATTTTTTTCCAAGCGCCACAAAAGATGATGAACGAAGAAGCACAGGATTTGTATGAGAAAAGTCCACCTTGTATGCTTTAGTCCAGTTGGACTAAAAAGAAGTAAAGTGCAGGTCTTATTTGATAAAACATGATTTTGCTGATGAAAATTACATGTACATGTATCATAATATATAAAAAAAAATTAACAAAAATACAGTTTTCTGTTCATGACATTTTCATTTAATCGTACAGAGTTCACTTTGAATAAATAAAACCTTTTTCTCCAGACAGCAAGCGTTTTTGACATTTAACACCTAATCAGTTAAGATATGCTATTATAATGTAAAAGAACTTGGGTGTCAATGGATTGAGCCTTATACTCTGACATAAAAAGATCAAGCTTTTTCTGTGACAATCCAATGATGCCCCAACGTCAATCTGCTGCTGTTACCACAAGCAATTATGATGGCAGGGAAATGAGAAACAAAATTACACGTAAATTTAGTTCTTTGATTGTTTTGTCATGTCCTATATGAATATGCAAATTAGCACACGCACCAGTCAACATAATTTGGTAACAGACCTTAGCTAAAGAATTCATAAGAAAATGATTGCATTCTTCCTGTGACAGACTATAAAATTTCTGTATTCATGGATCCGGCAAATAACCCACAAGTACATCTTTGCTTATATTTGCAAACCAAATAAGCTCAGCGAGCAAGTGTATATACAAATGCACAAAGGCCTTGTCTAATACGTCAAGTTTTTACCCTCAAACACCAAATCGGCAACAAAACGATGCAGCAACACAAGAGCCAAAGTCAAAAACAGCATCTTCATCAAACCAACCATATCACCAATGAAGAGGCAGACTGATTAATATAGAGAACAACTTCTCAAGGCTTCATCACTCAAGTTCAGTGAAATGTCAAGTTTACTGAATGCACTTGGCTGTTGAATGCAAGGTCTCTTTAAGATGCCCAATGTCTTGTCTGAGATTAACCCTTACATTCAATGATGACTAGATAGTAAGTTTGGAAACAGAATAATCAGATCAATACTTCAGGGAGGTAGCACTATCAATGTACCCTACCATTAGCAAGCAATACTGAGATATATAATGGATGTGATTATCATATATTGTGATATTTCCAACAAAATCAACATACTTGCCAACTTTTTGAA
>JAUMGZ010014757.1:0-10077 GCA_032359645.1 Pododesmus macrochisma | reverse complement strand
TTTTCTTATTGTTTGCCAATGTCCATGGACTTACGGCCTAGAATATCGTCTTGGTTTTTCGATTTACTTACTTCCATTTTTAGTTAATAAATGTATATTTGGTTCATTTGCCTATGTGCGCCCAACGTTTTCTTTTTGTTTGCCAATGGAGTTACGGCCTAAGAATATCGTCTTGGTTTTTTCGATTTACTATTTTTGTAATGTATTTCTGTGCAACAGCTTAATTATTGTGGAGGAAAATTGAACATAAAGTTATAATGAGCAACTTATAATTTAGATCCCCTCCCTTGAATGCACAGCACATCTACGCAGGACGAAAACAAAAACTCTATTTTGTCATTTATTTTAACCATCCACTGATATTGAGATGAGATTTTCAGAAATTATTAAATTATTTTCATTTTATTAAAATTATTGCTGACCTCTTATCGTAGCTGGGAGATGTATTGTCTCCCTTATAGGATCACCCAAGTAAAACAGATTTAAGGGTAGGGGCCAGACAAAGATCAGCACGTCCTTTGGACGGGACGCTAAGTTTTCTATCCCGTGTACAGGGATTTGTAAACCCCTGGTACGACAAAAATACTCATGTAATGTTCGATATAAGAGTAGGCGGAAACGCCGTTGCATCGGGTCAACCTTCCTTCTGAACCCGATTGCTTTGATGTCCCGTTCCTGTCTCCACTTCCCGTCCTGTCCAGGTGTTTGATTTCTCTTTTGGTTTTCTGTCACGATATCGTTGAAAAACTCTGGAATTGACGATAAGCCCTAATTAAACAAACAAACAGACAAACACTGTCTTACGACTTTGCGAAATTTAAAACACTATTGCATTTCTATAGTGTACTTCGGATTCTGAAATAGTGTCTGTTTGACTTACCACTTTGTAATAAAAGCATACACGCCTGTAAGTGCGATACTCCCTCTAAGTTATATCCTCTTCTTCAGCTAACTTCCCCAAACCGCATAACAGTTTATCAAAACATACCAATCAAACTGTTTCCCATAGTAGCAAATCGAAAGTTCAATAAAGTATGACGTCATCACTCCTCTTTCCCTGTTTTGGAAATCTTATAATTCCTGATGAGTTCATGATCATGAACGATCGCATACAACTACATGTTCTCCCCATCTTTCAGAAAAATATTTTTCTGGCTCTTTAATTTCGGACTTGAATAGTAGCTGTTACTGTCTCGTTGCAACAGTTCTCGACATTGCAAACCACTGATTACCAAAAACATGCGGCGACCCAACAATCAACTGTAACTAAACGTCACTTTATAAAAATGTTATTTGAAAATAAATGCATTTTTGCAACCACAAAAAAAAGAAAATAGAAATATAGATATCTACTTCAACAGAAACTGGTACGATATAGGTTTCACCATTATTTATCTCCTATGGGTATATTTATTATGGGTCCGTTTCAGTTTTAACAGGCTTGTATTACTATTCCTGCACCACACCCGTTGCATCCAATATATTCAACTACAAACGGGCGTTGCAGAACCTGAGTATTGATAACTGTATACTGATACATACATAGCGATTCTGCTCGACTAGTGTCTCGCTCTTGTAATCTTCAACTTAATCGTGTTGTGTCAGGTGACCTGAATGTAATATACAATAATTGATGTATGTCCATATTTCACGTGGAACACAGAATTTTAAACTGAATATGAATTATGTGGAGGAATACTGAGTGAAAGTTGACTCAAAGAGAATACATTCAGGAAAATATCTTTTCAGATTTGGTTTTAACTGTGAGGTATTACCCAACACGGCGTATTTATGCCTGTTTTCATTTTCCTATCGACAACATATTTGTTGAATCTGGACGCCAGGTTTTCAAGCAGACTATTGAAATTTCCATGAGGACAAACGGCGCTCCGCTACTAGCGGACCTATTTCACTATTCGTATGAGGTAGAATTCATCCAAAAGCTACTCAGTTCCAAGAGAAAGACTTAGGCAAAAGTCTTTTAACTTCACTTTCGCTACATAGATGACGTTTTGTCACTGAAGAATAAACATTTTGGTGAATACGTGGACATCATTTATCCTCCGGAACTCAAAATAAAAGACACTACTGACACCGACGTTTCTTTCTCATACTTAAACCTCCTACTAAAAAACGACACGAATGGTACCTTTTTTCACTAAACTTTATGACAAACGTGACGACTTCAGTTTTCCTAAAGTAAACTTCCCATTCTTAGACAGCAACATACCCATCTCAGATGCTTATGGAGTTTATGTGTCACAGCTAACTCGTTATTCGAGAGCGTAATATCAATACCAAGACTTTGTCACTAGAGGATTGTTGTTGCCATCCGAGCTTTTAAGGCAGGGTTATACACTACCCAAAATTCGGTCTGCTCTCGGGAAGCTTTATGGCCGCCATCATGATACAGTGGGGGATTTGACAGATATATTTCTGATATAATTTATAGTCATAATTCTAACGTCATAGTTTGAGTATCTACCTGTCATTAATTTGGCTTCTTACTTGCCTGTATTCTAAATGTGTGTGCTTGACTGATATACATTTCGGCTTTCATATTTCGGCAATTCCCTTTTCTTAATTGTTAGTCAGTCAATCAGTCAGTATAATAATATAATTTAATATAAATAGTTTTTTTTGTACTCCTCATCGCACTGTCTTTACCGCTCTGTTTTCATGATAATGTTGCTATTTATATCCCTTTCCTGTTAATGGTTTTTCTCCTTTGTTCTTTCGTCACCATATCAGTAACATATTCTTGTGGTGACATATATGATTCTTTGGAAACAGTTGAAAGGGTTGCCATACACCTGAATGACACGAAAGCATCATGGTGGGTGAAACATGTTAGCAGGAACCGCTAATCATATCGGGAGCACCTGGTTTCGCTTCTAGTTTGTTTTAAAAGAAGTAAGTGACGTTCCCTTTAAAGTTAATAAATGTATATTTGGTTAATTTTTCTGTTTGCGTCCAACGATTTCCTTTTGTTTGCCCATGTCCATGGACTTATGGCTTTAGAATTTCGTCTTGGTTTTCGAATTTACTACTATTGTATTTCGTGATGTCGATTTGTGAACCAAACGATGATACTGAACAACTCTGAGTCATCTGATTTAGAGAATTAACTGTCAAGGAAAACGCAAACAAAGGGCAAATTAAAAAAAAACATACATAAACCACAACACAAAACTATTGGAGGCCAGTCACCAACACAGAACGACCAGTAGCATTGTTCTAAAAACAACTTGCTTTAATAACCTTTCTTAAAAATGTAATCCTAGATGTGAGGCACTTCCTCATTTTATTCCTGAGCAAGTTCAAAACACATTACAAGATATATGGACCTAGACTCAGTCACAAACCTTGATCCTAGTAATAAACCTCGGTCGATGGTATCATAACGTAATACTTCTTATCTTTAAACTCATTGTTGCAGTTGGTAGCAATGCATAATGATATCTTGTGTATTAAATTGGTTATTCCTCGGTTCATAATTGTAAGCAATATTACTGCATATTACGCTGTCTAGAGTGTATTGCATTGGTTTTTCGATCTTTTGTTTAAAAAAAGAACAAACATTTTATAATTTAATCAGTCATAACTGAATTTTATATTATATATTGCATTCTTATGTCACAGTAGATACGAAGATATAGACATATTACAACCACGAGTTCACAAGTCACAGATATTTTAAATATCACGATTTAAGGAATTTTGTAAGTCATGTGTGTATTTACTCAGTCGCCCCCTTGACAGATGTCAATAGCATTACTATCAAAGAATGAGTGAATCACGATGAGAGAGAGAGAGAGAGAGAGAGAGAGAGAGCGATTGTTAAACCTTGTGCTGCGGTGTTTTTCTTTGTATTGCTGCACATAGGACGGGCTGTAGTAGTGTTCCATTTATTGAGCGTATTAATCACGTATATCCGGTTTCTTTGGCCGAAAGTAAACATATCGAGTTAACATAGACACAATACAAGGCATCTGCTTGTGTGTAAATTCATCATCACTACAAGATTCAAATTCATAAGCCACAATTCTGTTGACCTGAGTTAACATGTGCAGTAGGTCCATTTTTGTTCCATAGTTCTCTATCACAATACACAGGGCTCGGATGAACCAGGAACCATCTTGATTATTTCTCCAAGAAAAACAACCTAAAATGAAGAGATTATAACACATGTAAAAGGAATTGGGGAAAAATATCTTCATTCATTCCGTCCGTCCGTCCGTTTACCTTCGGATTAACGTCTAAACATATTGCAACATATTCATGTATATTTCTAGCGCACAAACATTCATAGGCAATTTTGATTTGTTTTTGACAAAGAGTGCCATTTGGCTGTTGTTCTGTTTTTTTATGTATAATCAAACAGTTCATGTGTTTGAAAAGGCCACTATAGGATAACGATGATCAGGGTTACATAAGCGTTTTAGCAGGTATGAGGACCCAAACTGGGACACAACCGCATTTAATAATAATAATAGTAATAATAATAATAATTAAACAGTTAAATTAAACAATAATTAAAATTTCTATTTTATCTGCACGTTCACCTAAATGGTTGAAAATTTCATTGTTATAGTATTGTAAGGGTTTGGTTAATGTCTTAGACATCAGGGTCTTCCGCTCAACCCCTCCCTCTGTATGTCTTCAACCTTTGTTTATCAAAGTATTGTCTATTCCTAATCGTTTTCTCTCAAAAACTCGTTGTTGAAAGTTGATTCGGACCTATGATTGGAATCTTGGACGAGGTCCTCTCACAAGGAAAATGTTTTTTTTCTTTTTTCTTTTGTCTTTTGTAAATATAATATTTATTGGTGGACTGTTTCAATCAAGTTTGTATTACCAAGATATGTTGCAAATCGGCTGAGGGCTGTTGTTTTTTGTTTTTTTAAATATATATAAGAATAAAAGTTCGCTCGTCACAATATTTTCTTCATTTTCCTGAAGAACTAAAAAAACGTTATCTGGTTTGAAAAGACTTGACATATTCACACATTTTCTTAGTAAATTTTATTATACTTATTATTATATAAACCAAACGGCACATTTTACTTGTGGGTGTCTTGTTTTAAAATGTATATATTTCAACAAAGTGAGACATAAGATAGATTAGTTTAATACGAATATCTCACCTGGAACTGTAGAATACGAAAATAAAAAGTCGGCTTCAACTGGGACCTTCCTAAGGGGACTTATACCGGAGTCGTATTCCTCTGAAAATCCACTTCGGTCGGACACACTATCTGTTAGATCCATAACATTATCTGATCGAGCAACACGACACGCCTACAAGCGAGAAAAATATGTTATACTCAACATAAAAGTATATAACGTAGCCTTGGAAACATAGCTCAATACAACTACGCATTGAGAAAGATTATTGAGTTATGTTATATAAACGCACATTCAGGTACATCTTATTATCGGAAATATGCAATTGAAGTATGCTTATACTTAAGATTTCTAGTCTCGTGTGGGAAGTAGGAAGGTTGAGGCCTCATTAACCAGTTTAACCACACCGCCTAGTTTCGTGCTGGGTGACCGTTCTAAGTCGGTTCGCGTGAATTAATAGTCTTGGGTATTGTTCTGATGTAAAATTATTTTCTAACAGTCTGGTGCTGAATTGTCTGACGCAGCTATTGTTTGTTTGTCAATGTCTCTCGTTCTGTTTATTCCACTTATCCTGTTTTTTAAGGTAAAGGTAAAGGTAATTGGTTTGCTGTTTTATATGCTCTCGATTCCTTAACAAGTTTAACAATATGGACAATATTTTCGTATGATGTCGTATGCAGTTAGATATGGTAAGGCGAAATGACTTAGCAATAGGAAATGGCGCTGCGCAATCCCGTGATGTGCTACAACAAATCATTTATCCTGCACCATTGCATAAAGAGTTGTCTTTGGATAACGTTTTTAGTGGATGCCATTTAAATGCCAAACATTCATATAAGGTCATAAGATTACTTTATGGTAGGCAGCACTACACCATACAACCTGTATTTAGAATATATTTAAATCCATAATACAGCGATGTAAAACCAAATAGTTATTGTATGACTTATAGCCAGCTGTTTCTCTGCACTATATATATATCCGTTGTGATACTACATATATGTATGTTGATGTATCTTTTTGTATTATGTCTTGGTCTGATAAGCTGAAATGGTTTAGATTAATAAAAAAAATCTAATTGAATTGGTCTATAGAAGATATGCGCTGGACAAGGTTTTGGATTTGATGCTCTATATAGGTCAAAGGTATATTACAGTGTCATCCCATTGTGTGTACCATACCAGGTTTAATATCTCATTTTAATAGCATAAAAATATGTTCTGCAAGAACAACAGCCAGATTGAAGGATACATATGGGTCAGATTTGTAGCCCCGTGTCGTTCCAGCGGCAGTGGATAAACAACCAAATGTGCATACTAAAGTATGCAAAAATGTTTGTCTTTCATTCTGATATTGCAAACACAAATTTACATAACAAGTGCTTACGTTATAAAAACTTAGCTATTACACGTATTGCTCACATTTCACATACGGATTACTTTAATTTAGTCCTTGTTTGTCGTCAAACAAATTGTCAAACGATGGCGTTGTCAGGATTGTTCTAATTTAGCAATATGTTAATGTGTCCATAAAATGGATTGGATATATTGACTATCCAATGCACATAAAGAACAACGGTGACACATGTTTGTACAGTTGATTAAAGTTTGTACCCAGATTTAAAAGGCTTATTACAAAATTGTATTTGTAGATTCAGCAAAACACACATATAATGAAAAACATATGTTCTTTGACATAAAGTGATGTACATTTTTGACTTCATCGACCTCAGCTAAGCTTTAATATGGTTTAACTAAATTTCTAAAGAAGTGTAATTTCGACAGGTATGAAAATTCATATGTGGTTTACAATTCGAGGAAATCTGTACGTTGCTTCATGGAAATGAATTACAGAAATAAGTTCTTGTATTTGAATTAACGTTCTTTACGACAGATAAAATGACAGTGTCATTAATTCCCTATGTAATGTAATATCTATTTAACCAAGAACAACAAAAGATGTGAGCGGATATTTATCACATTTAAGATAAACACCATCGTGGAACCATAGAACAACTGAATTTACGGTATATAAAATAGTTTGATCATTAATCAACTAGATTACGTCCAACTGCCTACAAGTTGTTGGTCCAATTCTGGTGTTTGAGATGTTTCTTGTTTAAGTAACTTCTTACGACTGTGTTCATTTACAGAAGGTCGACAAGCAAGGATACTGATAGACACACAACAACGCATATTTTAGTCTGAGAAATAATTAACGTGTTTGCGTATATTGTTTGTAATTTATAACGAGGACGAGAAAATGTTGTAAATAAAAAAATACAGAAGGTCGTAGGTCTGAGTTGTTTATCGTTTACAGCATTTTGGATTCAGAGTTTATATATTTCGACATAATGTATAAAAATATTGATTTTTTCTATTTTACTACATCAAATTACCCATATAACGTCTTTACTATTTTACGCAAATTTTATCGCGTGATTTTACTGCGCTGTTTTTCGTTAACTTCCTGTAGTTTATATGTTTTAAATCTTACTAGCAATTGTCAGACTCAAGTAATACATTAGAAATACCAGAGTATATATCAAAAACTTTCAAGATCCCCAAACATGATGACTAACTGGGATGAAGTGCACCAGCATGCATTATTGAACACGCGCATGCATTATTGACGACCAATTTAAAACAATGCATTCATCATTATCGACAAACGAGTAGTACAATTAACAATTTACTTTGTTATTGAGTAAAGCAATGGTGGAAAACAATCGTTAACAAAACTTTAGGACATAATTATAACTAAACTTATATATTAATACGTTTTTATAGGTGTTGCTTTATTTGGTTTTGGGTTTTAGCTTTACTTAAGCAATTGTTTAGGTCATATCGAGATGGTGTATGTTTGTGACAGTGTGCACTGAATTTATAGTGCTGTCTCACTGAAATATCACGCCTTAGACACATATTGACGTTCTTAGTACTATTTTACAAAGAAGCTTTATAATCAAGATTTACGGGAGTACATGCAGAAAGTTATCCACACTACATGAACATATTAATAAGCTTTATAGTATACATTTATGGCCCTGTAAGCAACGCCCTCGGGAAAAATGACCGCTTCGGGTAAATAAAACTTCGAATCAACAAGCTTACAGGGTCATTTATTGTTTATTAAACCGAAAAAACAAACTAGGTCTGTAATCGTATGCACAATGCACTGATTCTTCAATGAGCTGCACGTGCTCCAGGGAAATAAACGCTATATCGGTGAAATATTCTGGACGTGACGTTAAACCCTAATATAATGATAAACATCGAATCTTCCTGGAGAGCGCGTCCTAGGGAGATTCGATGTTTTATTTCCCTGTCATGTGGTACGATGTAGCCAATCAGCGCTATACTCAATGAGGTATAATAATATGATTTATGGTCCTACCTGTAGAAAGGAGTACCCACTACGTGTACATATTAACAAGCTTTATAAAACGATTTACGAGGACCTGTAGAAAGTTATCCCCACTTCATGTACATAAAAGAAAACATTGATGCAAAACATCAAGTTCGCGGGAAAACTAGGGTTTATTAATTTAAGAGAATATTTATGCTTGGAATTTTTCTTATCTCAGGGCCTGCAGACTTTGAAAACATTGTTTTTCAATGACCGAAATTAGCACTTATGCGAACATAAATGTCACTTCAAAAGTTGTTTAAGTTTAAAATATTAAATGTCGCCAATTTTCCCCTTTTTGATTGTGCATGTGGCGCGCCCTGGAGCAAAAAGTTGAGAAGTTGATATAATGGTATATATAATAGTAAATATCGACCTCAAAACCAGTATCCTACTTTTTTTTCCCTCCTTTTTTCCCCGTTTCTGTCCCCACTGCATGAACTCATTAACAAGCTTTATTATATGATTTACGGGCGGACCTGTAGAAAGTTGTCCCCACTGCATGATTTACGGGCGTACTTGTAGAAAGATGTCCCCACTACATGAACACATTAACAAGCTTTATTAATATGATCTACGGGGGGACTTGTAGAAAGTTGTCCCCACTGCATGAGCACATTTACACGCTTTATAATATGATACACGGGCGGACCTGTAGAAAGTTGTCCCCACTGCATGAACACATTAACAAGCTTTATAAATATGATTTACGGGCGGACCTGTAGAAAGATGTCCCCACTACATGAACACATTAACAAGCTTTATAAATATGATTTACGGGCGTACTTGTAGAAAGTTGTCCCCACTGCATGATTTACGGGCGTACTTGTAGAAAGTTGTCCCCACTACATAAACACATTCATTATCAAGCTTTATAATGTGACGAAAATATGTTAAACTTGCCTTCATTTAATGTCCTGTGCCTTGTACTTTAGTGTTGCATAACACTTTTCAGTCATTTAATTGTAATACTGTTGATTTCACTATATGTCCTATGTTGTGTTTGTCAAGGTCGATCTAGTCGGATCAAAATGCAGTTTTCACGGTTAGCCAATCAGCTTGTAGGGTTTTTAGCCAATCTTAGGTCTTAGTTTGATATCTGGGCAACTAATCAGAATGCTTCAGAATGCACTCCTGAGACCGTAGCTTAAATATTTCACGGCTAATAGTTTTCTTGTTTACAAATACGTCACAGAATACAATAGGGGTACAAACGGCGAACACACACAGTATTTTGGTCAGTCAGTGTTAGTCCGCGGAGCAGATAAGTTGCAAGCAAAGACTATATGGTATAAATAGATATCTAAGTAAGGCTTCAGTGAAAGGAATAGGGTTCAAGTAGGCACAGATTGACGGCTGGGATTTTGAGTACGTATCATAACGAAATGGAAACCTCGGGTAGCTGTAGTATCTCATGCTAGGAGTCCACTGGGCCAGCGCCAGTTGGTGCCAGTTCGCGCCAAATATTATGTGATTGGCGCGTAGTGGCTCGCTGTGGCGCCGAATTAATGTCCGCTCGGCATGTGTCGCCAAGTGGAATAA
>JAUMGZ010014746.1:0-10077 GCA_032359645.1 Pododesmus macrochisma | reverse complement strand
CGTTTTCTTATTGTTTGCCAATGTCCATGGACTTACGGCCTAGAAAATCGTCTTGGTTTTTCGATTTACTATTTTTTTTAAAATTTTTGTTTTGCTAGTTTATTCTTGTGGTGACTTTTTGATGAAGCTATAATTTGTTTTTCAATAACGTTTGTTCTATTGATCCTATTTTTTCTTGTTGAATATCTATAAAACTGTCTCTATTATCACAAGATATAAATACTCTTTCCCCATTAACACTTGTAACAAATGTAAATTGAATATTTTCCAGTGCCTTTGAAGAAGTTGAATACGTCAGAACTAGCATATTTGCTATAGGTATCGTATTTATTTTACCCCAGAATGGTACCAAATTTTTTCCTTACGATCACGTATTGAAAAAACTTGGTTCTCCAAGCCCCAAAGTTACTGCAAATGCAGGTAATAAGCTCTAGACTTCTTGAAAAATAATTCCCTTATACATTTTCTAATTATGGCCTGTGTTGGCGCACAATTATGATCTCTGTTGGCGCTCGCCGTAGCACGTCCAATTAGATAAACAAATCGTATACCCCCACCCCAAGGATATTTGGATATTTCCTTTTAAATTTGGTTGAAATTAGTCCAGTGATATTTGAGAGTCGAAATGAGGGGGGCGGGGGGGGGTGGTGTCAATATCAATGGTAACTTGGGCTTCAGACACATACAAACTTACGCAAACAATCAATATGCATGAACATACAATTGGTTTTAACAGACTTATAGCTGAATGTCTAAATTCTACTTTATTTCTAAATTTTATTTCTAAATTTTAGTTTTTTTACTCCTCGTCGCCCTATCTTAACCGCATGTTAATTTTGCTTCTTTTATTCCTCTCCTTTAAATTGGTTTTTCTCCTTTGCTCTTTCGTCACCAAAACCTGTGAATTTTTCTTATGGCGACTCTCGACTCTTGCTCCTTTTTAGTTGGTGGATAAGGTTACCATACACCGGAATGACACGTAGGCATCGCGGCGGGTGGCACATGTGTAGCAGGAAACGCTTACCATATCGCGAGAACCTGTTTTCGCTTCTAGTTTTTTTAATAGAAGTTCGTGATGTTTCCATTTTTAGTTAATAAATATATTTTTGGTTCATTTTGGTTCATTTTTCTGTTTGTTTGCCAATGTCCATGGACTTACGGCCTATAATATCTATTTACTATGCTATGCGTTATATTCAAGGCTAGAATTGTGGCAAATGGTTTCAAAAATTGTCCATGAAAGTAGCCGAAATTAGCAAAAAAGACTCTTTGGCCAATGTTAGCTGTTTTAACGGCTGAACAATATTGAGCTCAATGACGGATATGCAGAAGTTTTACATATGTTTAATCTCTTCATAAACCTCATATATCAAGATAATGTTGAGCATACCCCTTATAGATCTCAGTGTCAAATTGAAATTTATCAAATTCTGATTTGATAAAGATGTATATTATATTAATGATATATTAAAAGATACAAACACTTTTTATAATAACAGAGAATTTATGATCATTTATAACATAAATGTAACTTTTTTCAACATATCATGGAATTTTTTCTTTAAAAAGTAATTAAATAGTAAAGATAAAGAAGAAATAGGTAAAATACAATATCCAATCTTACCTGAAAATAAAGAAATCTTTCTAAAGAGTGAAATAGGAACAAGGAATATGTGTACTAAACTTTTAAAGATATATAGAAAACTTATGTGCTACAGGAATGTTATCTTGAACAGACATTTGAATATCACTGATAATAAATAGAAAGAAATGTATAGAAACTCCTTTATTGTTACCAAAAATACAATTATCAATATCTCCCGATGCAGAATTAATCACAATATAGTAGGTACAAATTTTCTCTTAAAACTAAATTAATAAATTAAGTGGAAACAATACAACAAATAGTACGGGTGTGCAAAGAAGTTCAAACATTTCTACAGGAGTTAGACAGATTGTTGAGGACAACATGTTAAACTTTTCATATAACAAAGAAACTTTTTTTTCGGTTTTTATAAAGATAAATATATAAACATCCCTAATAGTTACATGCTTTATCAGTTAAGTACTATATATAAGGCTAGGTGTGAGAAGAAAAGACCAAAGGATGTGTTTAAGATCTGCCCATGCTAGGATTTTTTTGAAACTTTGCACCAATGTTACTTTAGGTCTATTTATACATAAAATGGATTCTTAAACAACACAGGGTGACGTACATCAAAATAGAGCTCCTTGTAGAACACATTGATCATCAATTCAGAGAACCGTAATATTGTCCATATCAACTGTACAAATTGGCTCAATTTCTTGGAAACTATATCTTGAATCATTGTAAATAAAGTAAGGAAAATGTTGATACCAGATATGTTAATATCGATGTAAATTTTCAGTAATGACAGCATTTTCCACTATTAAATCATCAAACAAGAGGCCCAACCGGCCTTAGCGCGCTCACCTGAAGCTTAGTCTTCATGATTATTTTTGTTGGTATTGTTCATTGGAGTTGTTTTTATACAAGATAGTTCTTGAAGAAAGTTGATTAAAATGGGATCAACTGTTTTTGAGATTTGATATTTTGACAAGATTTACGTGAAGAAATATCTGTTATGATGACTGCAGTTGATATAAGCACCAATTGCCCAATCATTTGAACAAATCTGCACCCCCTTCTAGTAGGGATGCTTTCTTCAAAGTTTGGATGAAATTAGTCAAGTAGTTTTGGAAAAGAAGTATAAAATGTGTAAGGTAAGCATATCGTCTATAAAATATAGTGTTGAACTTTGACCCCAAAATGCAAAATCTAGTTTTGACCCTTTGGTCACGTCTTGAACAAACTTGGTTCTTCGCGCCCTAAAGTTACTTCATGTATATACCGAAGCATTAAGCTCTAGGCCTTCTAGTTTATTAGAAGAAGAAGATTTTTGACTTTACTACAAAAACTGCCGTTGAAAGCTTAACTGCGTTTTAAACGTATTCTGTTTTTACAAAATGGGTTAGAAAGGGGAAGCTATAACTTCTTTGTTTGTGGAAGGATTTTGTTCAGATTTCAAACATAGATAAATGGTAAATCAAAGGTCAATACCGTATCTCATTTTTATTTTTAAATTTGCTTTAGTTTTGGAGTTATATGTATAAATGTTAAAAAAAGGTATTTTGATTTAGATCATAATGAACAAAATAAGACATTAGTGAATTTGGTCGGACTGTCAGTTACTCCGAAATCGTGTATATAAATATTCAAAGATCGCACATATTCATTATTGGTACCAACATGTTCACACTAATACAAGTTTTCAGAAAATGTATACTGTTATTCATAAGATATCGAAAGTTTTGAAGTTATGAGAATTTAAACTCGAAACGGCAACGAAGAGCTGTCAGACGTACTCGCTACCTTAAGCTATAGGCCTTCTACTTTGACTAGTTTGGTCACTTGTCCCCCTTATTGGCCCCTAGTGGTGCTCCCTGGGGGCCTAGCCCCTTCATTTGAATAAATCGGAACTCCGTTCCCCTAGGGATATGTCCTACCAAGTTTGAATGAAATTGGTCCAGTGGTTTAGAAAAAGAAGTCGAAAATGTGAAAAGTTTACGATGGACGGACGACGAACGGGATTTGTATGAGAAAAGTCCATTTTGGATCTTTGGTCCAGATGGACTAAAAACGAGTATTTTGATTATTATTTCATGTTTTTTTTACAACTATATAATAGCATTTTGTAGCATTTTATTAATATTTGCCAAACCGTTTTATAAACGATAAGGAAATATGCGTTGTAAGGCCATTGCAAAGTACTTATTGAAGAATGAAGAATTTTTGTAATTTCAAAAAAACTGGCTTTCATGTGCTGCAAAAGAATTTTACCGGTTTCAAAAAGTCCTGATGAATTAAGATACAGTTTCAAAGCAATTGAGCCAATTTGTACAGTTGACATTGACAATATTAAGGGTCCCTTAATTGATGATTAAGGTTTTCTACAGGGAGCTCTATTTTGACGTACGTCACCCTGTGGTGTTTCAGAAATCCATTTTAAAATAAATCAAAGCGTGGACAGACTCTTATGGAAATTTATCATTAGCTGAAACACCTTCTTTGGCGTGTTTGAAAAATTATTTAAAAAATGTTTATTCTATTCCAAAAACAATAGCCATAAACTTGGTAAATTAATCCTTTTTCACTGAGCAATGGCTTTATGGCAAATAGTTTTAACTCTTTATCAAGTTGAATAACCCTCATATAACCTTGACATCTGGCAAAATAAAACCCAAATATCTATTTAGATAACGTTTCCATATTTTATATGTATTCATTAATTATAGGACAAGGAATAAGAGAGTTGTATATTCTCTCTTTCTATATATACTATTTATAGTCAACAAAGTACTATGACATTCCTTGTTTCCATAATTATATAAGAAACATAGTCTGTGTTAAATATCTATCTTTATCAACTATTAGTTTGAAAAATATTTATATTGTTTGGGAATGTTGTATATTTTAAGATTCAATATGTAACTACTTATAATCAAATACTCTGCTTTTTTGTAAAATTTCGGCCTATTTCAAGCCCTTTTTGTAATTATTTGTCAAACTTTCAGCTCAAAAAATAAGTCATATATTGAAATACAGGCATTCTACTATACATCTATACAACCAATTTTATTTTTACGCATTTTTATTTTATTACTTTGGGACCAAGTTAACATTGCTATTGACCACCCACCCCCTTGCGACAATTGACTGACACCGACAGCGGATGTTGATGACACTAGCTGAGTAGGACTCATGTTCAGCTTAAAATATTAAATAATTGAAGCTTAAAATTGTTTTGATTCTTGAATAGCGTTCTCTTGTACACAGTTTTTCAAAACAAAAAACCAAGACGAGTTGACGTTCACTTTGACATCTTTTATCGTGAAACACAAAATGCATCATGGTCGCTAATGACCACTTAAAAGAATGTTACATTTTCAAGCTTCAACAAAGCACGATTCCAAAAAAAAAAATAAAATTAAAAGTCAAAGTTCAATGCGTGTATCTCTTAACGTTCCAGAGGAGTGCCATAAAAATTATTTTCAAAAGTTAACTGTGATCGTGCGTTACATATACAAATATATAGTATAATAAAAGCGACATACACACTTATGAATAGTAATTTGTGCTTGCTTTGTTCTTAAATTTGTTTTTAAAAAGTTTTTTTTTAATTCCATGTAAGCACGAAAAGTTAGTAACTTTTTGTTAATTCAACTTGAAGCTCGTGAATCTTCAAACAATTACCAAATTTAAAAATCAACCAAAATTTATTATTCGGGGCGTATCAGGATACGATTTTAGCTGTGCTTAGAAAAAGTGAATTGTTTCATGGCTATTTAGGCGTGCACTTCGTTTGTACGAGAATTACGGCCATTTAACTGTTATTGATATTATTTTTTAAACTATACCGCTATCCACCCTAACTTCGTCTGCGTGAAATATAATGGCAGATCAAGAGGCGGGTTTTCGTAAATTCTTCAATATTTCGCTGGCTTGAAACCTGGTATCTAACTTGCCAACAATATTCATTTTATGACAGATCATCTAATTATAGCGCTATTATAAATACTCGTTTTATGGAAGTAATTGCTTTCATCTCAATAATTAGTACCGGAGTGTGTATATCACTTTAGAGTTTGATGAACTATTTGTTAAAATCAAAAGAAACATGATGTTAAGAATAAACAACAACAAATAATTAGCCGTTAATCTGTTAAAAACATACATTTGAAGAATTTCCAGCTGTGAGAGTAATGTTTCTTTCAATCCAAAGAGAAACTGCCATTTTTTCAGAGTACGTACAGCTAAAAACCTACAAGTGCAAGCACACGTTTGATTTTAATCAGCAGAGTTTATTAACAGTATAAAGGAACTAAATCATATTGCATTGTCTTTTGCATATCTTTTCGTGTATATAAAAATACTTCAGTGTCGCTTTTTTCATTTTAACATTCCCTATCAAAAATGTATCATAACTATGTCTTCGATTTAGTGCTTCCATGTTTCTTAAAATTAACAAATCATTGTTTCTAAATCTAAATTTGAATAAAGTCACGAGTTCCTCAAAATCACCTAAAACCTGCCTAATGAGAGTCAGTAGCCAAAGCTACAGTAGATTGTATGGTTGAAGATTGACCGTGAACTCGCAATGTTTCTGCCATGGTACCTACCTACATGTACCAACACATCAAGTCAAACTGACGGGAAGTTATTACTCCCCATTTCACGATGATGTCTCAAGTATCGTTATAAAATCCATATCTGTACTTGTATAAATATCTAAGTGGCTGATGAACTAAAAGGCTTTCTCGGATGTATACATGTATACATGCATCTTATTAGAATTAAACAACAAGATTTTCAAAGAAATTTGTCAACAAAAAAGTCTGATAGTGAAAATTTCATGTTCCATGTTCCTACAACTTCCACAGAAGTTATGCGCGATAAAACATATAATAATCTTTTAAGTTATAGGAGAAAATAAGAACTAAAAACTTTTAAAAAAAATCAAATTGACCATCCTTAACACATTGAAAAGTTGGAAATTTAACATGTACAGTAAAATAAGGTAAAGTACAAATTTCCTGTTTCTACGATGTATCGTTCCCAAGGAACTACAATAATACAATTTCCAAGATAGCCGTCAAATTGGCCATTCTGAATCTTTCATAATCACTATTTTACTTATGCACAAATGGAAGTCATACAATACGATGACAGACGACGGACGGTGCGGTGCATGATCACAAAAGCTTCCATGAGTACAGTTCATGGTGAGTTAAACACTGCAACGTTTTCCAGATTGATTTCAGAAGAATAAAATGACAAGTTAAGCCGCTCCAGGCTTAACACATTACATTAAATTGAAACCTCCTCTACAGGGTTGAAAAGCAGTTCATTGGCGCCCCTGATGCCTGGGAATTCTAAACTGATACATTTGAATTGAATATTTAACATACTTTCTAATCGGATATATACTGTTTCTGGTCTATTATGAATACAGCTGAACGCAGGATTTTCATTCCTGCACTTAATATTAAATATACGAATCGCCAGATTGTCTAAGTACTTTTCCCAGTTTAAATGACATAACTTATCATACCGTTTTGTTATTGATACATATACAAAGTATGAATTAAGGATAACAATAACTTAGACGTATAAATAGTCCAAATATTGTGAGATTTTCGGGGCAAGTAAATCGTGCATGTTTTGCTGTTTTAATATTCCAGTTTTGTTTAAGTCCCGACTATAAGAAATAATAAGTGAATTAATTTAAAAGTGAAGCCTGTGAAATCCTTAAGCCTTGTCCGGTGTGTGAGATTGGCATCAAGAGGAGTTTGCCGTTTTATCCATATTATTAAGGAAGTTTTATTAAAATAAATCACCCCTTCCGTATATATTTATATAGTGATATAATGTCAATTTCCTGTGCATCAGCTAGAAACTGAACGAAAAGCCCTGTCGACAACGCTTGGCCATGTTGCTTGCCACAGGGAAACACCAAATTGTGCCTCCATCACAGAAAAGTTCTGTTATTCACTTGTGATATCGAGTATTGGCTTGGCAATAAATCTAACCTGCATTCCATGATGCTGTAACCCTATTATTCACAAGAATTTAAAATATGCGAAATGGAAATTATGAATTGTTTTTTTTTCTTAATCAAGTGAAACGTTTTTTTGTAAATTTGTGACAAGCAAAACATACGTGTATTCTAAACTTTGACGATGTTGTACAATTTCCACTTTTAACCCTGCACATTTATGCATAAAATGTGATAATAATCTGAAACGAAAAGTCAATATACTTTAAGATAGTACATATATGTATTTAAATGTTAATACTAAATAATAGCGCAAGAACATTTCAATCTATAATCGTGCATAGTGACTGAGTATGTGTGGTTGCGAATAAACGTCTTCTAAAATTATTAATAAATTTTTCGATTTTATTCTCCAGATGTAACTGAAAATCCTAGTCGATTAACCTGTATTTGACAATTATTTTTTTTAACAAGAACTGAACTAGAATCAACGTTCGAAGGCAACCCTAATTCTCTGATACATATACTTGATACTTGATTTCAGAACGAGGCTAGTATTGACGGTCCCCCTAGCTTCAAAAAGAGGTATACAAGTACACATTTATCTGCTTTCTACAGTCAATATTTTTACCAGAGAATCCAGCAGCGATTTCTAGACAACGCAGGTACCATTCATTTGGTAATCAAGGTTATCAAGTATCAAGGTCAAGCATCTTGGTAACATCCCTGTCAGGTTTTTCACCATTCCAACCCAAAACAGTCAAACTAGCTGTTTCTTCCAAGCTTGCACAACCGCACGCTATCGACATCTCTTTACTTCACTTTTACAAAATGCAAAGGTGTCGTTTGATTGGTCGGCGTACAAAGGTCACTGCATGACCTTCATTTGATGTTGTTAAATCTCTCTGTGTTGTTATGAGTGGCCATTCATGTCCTTGGCGATATCTTTACGGGTGAATGAATTTAGCAAACTTTATAGGGGTATGTAACAGGTTATTTCATTGGTCTATTTTGTTTGTCGTTATTTTCTAAATTCACGCGTTAATTTAATGTATGTTTTAATGAATGGCCACTATTACATTGCACACTAAATGAGAAGTCCGATTTGTATTGTTTGAAATAACATTTACACCACTGTTCTATGCATGTAGCCAGTGCCGTAACTACATATAGGCAAATGAGGCAAATGCCTCATGCCGAATTTGACCCAAAAAAATAAAAAATAAAAAGAATTGTTTAATGAAAAAATAAAAATATAAAATGATCATGAATTGTATCACTTATTGTTTACTACTAAAATTGACACCAAAGGATGGTTTTTGTATTTTCTGATAATGTTTTTTCTCTTTGTACTTATTATGTTGAATTGTCTTTTACTGAAGACTGAAGGCCACACGGCTGTGACTCCTAGATCTATAACCACATTTTTCCGTGTTGTACTTTATTATGATTTTGTCTCATTAACGCATACTCCGTATCCTCTCTTTTACATAACAGATAAAAATAGAACTTATTGTGCATTAGTTTTATGTAGTTCTTGTTTGTATGGATTCAGAAATACATCCTATTGGTTGATTCAGTAGACAAAGAGAAAAATTAAATCATAAAAAGCATTACTATAAACGAGGAAAAAGATGCAAGGAAATGGCTGGAATCGAAGATTAAGCACAATTTAGGCCAGAGCCCAGACCCCTCGCCCAAACATTTTTCGCCTAGCTCCGCTCGGCAATTACACTTTTTGCCTCATAGAAAAAAATAACCTAGTTACGGCCATGGTGGCTATGCCTTTGCACACAGCAATCTTATTTACATATATATGATTAATGTAATCGCAAGCGAAGTCTGGTTAGTTTACAGAATTGTTTGTTTTGACTATTTTTTACTTCAATGTTCAAAGCATCAATGCAGGTACATGTTTCATGAAGTTTAAAGCTTGTGCATGTTGTTATCTAGCATCAAAACATCAATGCATGATGTATTCATATGGATATTCCCTGTAGCCAATATATTATATGAAACAACAAAGTTTGATAAGAATCAGGTTGGTTAAGATCCGTTGAAAACTATATGCTCTGTAATACCATAACTTAATATCAATATGTACATTTAAGTGGAAAGTTGAACTCATACATGTACCAGTAGTACAGGCATAAACGTTATAAACAATTCCGTACTACAAATTCAGATTCAGACTATATTCCTGCTTTGACTACGGGCACACTTTAAAATTTTAGCATACAGTTTTGTATTATTTTTGGGGTTTGGATTTTTTCCTTCATTACCTTTGTGATTTTTCCTCATTCCTCCTTTGCTTCATTTGATTTATCGAGGTCTTGCCTATTTTAAATTCATTTTTCCCTTCGAGTCCGTTGATGACGGTTGTTTTGGAGCTTGTTTTCGGGTCAAGGGCGGGGTCCTCTCACCCATTTGGTTGGTTTGACGTATATTGTAATGCCCAAACTAAAACAGTCTCATTTGGCTGGTTAGTTCTTGTGGTGAC
>JAUMGZ010014735.1:0-10078 GCA_032359645.1 Pododesmus macrochisma | reverse complement strand
AATGAAACATCGTTAAAGACGGGTGGAGTATAATGGCGACGACCATGTCCCCTTACTCTACGTGGATTAGGTTGGAATATATCCATCACATTAATGGAGCTACACCCCGGACTAGAAAGATTTCATATGCTGTCAATTTTGTCGTTGCATCAATACGGAACTGCCGTCCCTAATTGTCGAATCCAGAATTCTTCTCGTTATCTACGAAACGGAGTACTCAAGCTAGGACTTTTGTGTGGTGGTAAACTTGTTCAATGATTCTGACCTTCATGTACAGGACTGAATGATCGGCTTGGTTAAAATGTTGATAGAGTATTTGATTACCTCGATTGTTAATTTGGTACCGATGCCCATTAATCCGTTTATTTAAAAGTCCTTTTGTCTCACCAACATAAACTAATCCACACAACGAGCACTCTATCCCGTAGCCTACGTTAACATATTTACAATTCAGATTATCATTGCTATGTGTATGCTATTGTTTGTTTGTAAGAGAGCTAGTGAAGAGAGAATTTGTGATAAGAATATAACATATTTTGCAATTTCTACATCTAACTATGCATTTTAGCACTTTGATAGATAGTCTTCCTATTAAAGCTTATTGTATCTTTTTTCCGATAATTTTTGTTGTTGTTTTTTTATACCCTAGCCTGTACTATTGTACGGAACGAGAACACATCTAAAACGTTTGTATAACGCGTTGAACCTTTAAAAATATATAACGTCATATTTTGAAATTTTAATTCTCAAAAAATTATATTCAGATAAGGTATATTTCACATTTCAGATACTATTATAAAGCCAAGAAGACAATTATTATATTTTTATGCCATTACATGCATTATGTCTCATATCTGAAGTTTATAAGATAAGGGCAAGTACACCAATTCAAACGTCATATTGTAATTTTTATATTCAGATGAGGTATATTTCCAATTTTCAGCTAATATTATAAGTCAAGAAGACATGCATTATGTCTCATATCTTAAGTAAATAAGTTAAGGGTAAGTTCACCAATTCAAATTTAAACTCATATTGTGTTTTTTAAAGTGAGATGCAATCACATATTACGCAATGTTATGCATTTGTGTATCATATTAAGCCCAACAGATTTTGTTTCATTGAAGGGTGGGCAATACGTTATCAACTTACTAGATCGTCATGCAGCTCCAGTCTCACTTTTATTTATTTGTTTTGCTGAGGCTATTGCAGTAAACTGGTTTTACGGTAAGCAAAATTAGAATGAATTAGTATATTTGTGAAATTAATTTTGTTTTGTTGTTACATTATTGAGCATTTTTAGTAAATGGATTTGGCCAGGCGTTATGTGAACATAAACCATTGTTATTCAAAACGGGCCACTAACGGGTCAAAATGTCGTGAATACATACACTTTATATATAACTTAGTTAAGGGGAGGGTAGCAGGTCAAGTCAAACCATGTCAAATCTTGTCAGGGCATAAACAGTGTAACTTATTTTGGCAAGATGATTGCTCTTAAGTTTGTAGATAGTTTTGAAGAACATTTTCCTGACAGCTTAACGTAAAGGTAATTGATAATTGATGCAAGCTATTGATGGTTATCACATAGCAATTAAAGCGTGGCTTTAGATATTATCGTATCATTAATCCTATTATATACAATTGTAACAGATAATGGAATTAGCTGTAAATGCTTACTTTTTGTTTCAACCTGTCAACCTAATTGTGAGATTTGTAATACGTTTTCATATTGTTATAGGTGTCAACAGATTTTCAAAGGATATTGAAAGTATGGTCGGTTTTCAACCCGGTATATTTTGGAAAGTTTGTTGGGCTGGAATATGCCCTGTGTGTTTGTTTGTAAGTAATCAATATTCCATTGTCAACGTGTTTTAAACTCCAAAATCTAATTGTATAGACACACATTAGGCAACAAATTTAACTGTAACATTTCAAAAAGATTAATTTAATATCAATTAACATTTTAGGATAAACAAGCATTGCATTTAATGAGGTGATAACATATTAAATAGCCATTGACATTATATTGTTTGCATGATTCCTTTTTCAGGTATTGTTCATTCTGTCAGTTTGGTTTTATGATGGTATATCATTAGGCATGTACACATACCCTCCTTGGGCAGTAGCAATTGGCTGGTGCATCTCATGTTCATCGTTAATTTGCATACCTATATATATGATTTATCTGTTCTTCACTTTGGAAGGAACAATAAAGCAGGTAAGTTTAATGTGTAACATCTCATGATGAATATTTTTTTATATGTTCCTCATACATTTTCAGAAACACTGACTGAAAACCGAAGACATGTCAGAGTGAAAAAAATTAATGCAGGAAAAGGAAAGAACAGAACAGAGTTTACTTAAACAAATCCTTTTGTTCTATAACACACATCAAGGGAAAGAAAAAAAACATACACTCAATTGAATTGGGGAGACGGATGTAAAAGTCCTCGACTAAAACGAACAACAACATCACGCGTAGGACGTAAAACACTATACTGTATATGCAAGCTGTCATTATTATATAACCTTTTGAAACGCCAAACACAGCGTAATCGTTCCTCACTGGGAAAGGTGCATTTGCTAAAAAAATCTATAAAACAAGTACCAAACATAAGATGTCGTAATAAAACTGAAAGAACATAAAATACGGATTTTTTCATTGATTGTATTCTGTTAATACCTTTGACACCCCCTTAAGTATCATGGTCATATGTTATACAAATTCTTTCACACAGAGGTTCATTTTCGCCCTTTTGGTTTTGACATGTATTGGCGGTACGTTGAGTTTACATGTTAAATCTGGTTTTGAGTTTGATTCGGCTGTTTTATGTTTGTCAGTGCCTTTAGTTCTGTTGATCATATTTCTTCATAATTTTGTAAAAGTATTTTCTGATATATTCATGCACATAATTACTTTTTACAGAGACTTTATAGAATGATAACGCCAGCTTCCTGTCATGGTCACGTCGCTGCAG
Source organism: Pododesmus macrochisma (assembly GCA_032359645.1). Lineage (NCBI taxonomy): Eukaryota > Metazoa > Mollusca > Bivalvia > Pectinida > Anomiidae > Pododesmus > Pododesmus macrochisma. The sequence continues at coordinate 7,097 of JAUMGZ010014735.1, read as the reverse complement.
TGAACGGGAAATGCGGGCACGACATGTATGAATTCCAACCTGTAGAGTCAATAGACCAAAGTCCAATTGTGATTGTGGGTACTCAAAGTGCCATCCCTATTTTGACAAACTCTAAAATGAACGGTAATACTTCAGCGCCAAACGGAAACACAGAAATTTATTAGCAATGCTTTTATATGTTATTACTGACTACATTGTTACATTCACAATGTTAATGTTTTATGTGGAATATAAAGTATTGCAAATTACATAAACTGAGTGTATGTAATGACAATGCATCGTTTCGATCGCATCCTTAAGAAATATTGTTATCTCATCTGAAATATGTTTTTAATATATACCTCAAAGTGTTCATTGGAGGTATTTATTCTACTTATATAAGTATTGGTGAACATATTTGTTGATTTTATATTTGAATCACAAATTGAAGAAAAAAAACATACCTCTAATTTGTTTTTGAATATTACGCCAATATTAAAAATATTTTAAAACATAATCCTAATTGCTTTGTAACATGAAACCGGTTAAAATGGGTGCCATTTCAATGCATTAACTTTATTTTCAACATTCACTTCATTTTCAAATAACAAATTAATCATATCATACGATCTTAAATATTAATTTCTTATTCTCAATAGCACTGCCAGTAAAGACAGCATCCATTATGCTATTAATCAGGCTGTAATCGGCTGTGGTCGAGAGTTGTTGGCATAGTCTGATACATGCATATATAAGACTATAAGAGTTGTCCCCCTTCAACAGCGGATGTAACTTCTAATACACACGTCTAGTTGTATAAATCGTCTTTTTCCGCAAGCTTATTTAATAACTAATGACAGGCTTACATTGAATTAGTTTTTCATCATTCGACATTCTCTCTACATATATTTAACTCTATTACATTTATAAGGTGTACCAAATTACATAAACTGAGATATAAGTAGTTATAACGTTTGACACTAATTATTTCAATCCAATAATATCAATTCAAACGATGCTTTACATTTACTTTTAATATAGCAATATGTAGTTAAACCGACAGATATACTGGTAAACATGAATGAATTATTGATAGCAGCAACGCCTGTCACAATAAGTTATACATGTATGTATAAACAAAATCCTGGTGTATTAGATTGTGCAAATAATAATGAACATCAATATGAATAAAGTCTCCTCACTATCATGACAATTTGGTTTTTCTGCATAGGGGACATACCTATATCTGTTGATTTGTGTCTTTTAAGTGAAAAAAAGTTGTACTTCTAATGTAGGGGTCTTTAAGTTGTTTTAGTTCAATGTGTTGTAAAGTCCACCTAATTTGACACACTCATAAAATACAATCATCTAAACATGCGCCTTGCATTTATACTTCTAGGTAGATAACATTTACGTTTTATCAAATTTTTTCATTTCATTTTCCCTTTTATTTATTGTTCTATCGTATTTGACGTTTTAGTAACATTTGAATAATTATAAGTTTAGCTGACTATGATGATTGTTTCCTTTCTCCTTTATCATCAATACCTTGTGTATCAGATGCAAGGGAGATAATTAAATATGTACTACAAATCAACACCAAAAGGATGCATTTGTAAACTTGAGAAACAGTTAGAACTAAGATTGGATGAAGTTTCATTTTAATTCATTTTATATGCATACCTCTGCTTATTTTACTTTACATATTTGTCTTTTGTATATTGTTTTCGTTGTTAATAAGTATTTGAATATTTTGTAATTATCAACTATATGGCTTGTAAATTGTAATCTTATGAAAAGTTGTAAATGTATTTGTCAGTAAACGGATAAGCCATAACTTAGTTGACATTTACGTAATACATTTATATATATATATATGGGTCTGTATATAAAATGCGTTATTACCAAGTGCATAGTTCAACATCACGAATGCCAGAATCTCATCAAATTTAGATGCACACTTTACGTTTAAAATTTGTTAAGAATTTCCAACTGAATTTAAACTAATTTTTCTTCAACTTTGTAAACGTTTTCCCCAAATACATAAATCTTACTTTTGTTGATGTATCTATTTAGATGATGCCCCTGAATATCATGTAATTTTTCAAGTTTTTGTATTTACATTTGTTGTTATTAGTTTATTGGAATGACGGTACGTTTTGAATCAATATACATAATGTATTAAACTATTTTAAAGATTTAATCAACGATAGGTGGAATGAGTGAATGATAAATTTGGCGAACTATGGATGTACTGGTTGACAGAGAAACAAAGGAAAATTATTTATACGGTATGATTAAAATGTAATACTGATTTGAAACTGACGCATTAATTGTTTGTTTATCCATGTCTCTCGTTCTGTTGACTCTATTCATACTGTTTGATAACATGGTTCTGCTTCGAAGAAAGGCAAACAAATATTTTAAAAAAAAAGTGGCGTGTCATCGAAAATTTATAATTAAGTTATTCGTAAAACAATATATCTGGCTTTCTAAATGTAATCTCATTGTATATGTTTACAGTGCAATCAAATTAAAATGTACGATCATGTTTCACAATTTCACAACCTAGAATTATACTACCGTTTAACCTTTTTAATTACATATTGATTTAATGAGGAAAACGTACCTTATTTTTGCATCGATATCAATGTCAAATGCATAACTATTAAATAATCTATATTTCAAATTAAAAAAGAAAAATGTTGACTATAAAATTATTGTGTTGTTTGCATGGTATCGAGAATTCGAAGAAGGAGACCGTATTGCAATTACCGTACATGTAGCTTTATATTTAGTCACACTTAAATGTTTAGAAATAAATACTTATAACATGTTGAAGTTCATGCGCAGGTATTAACATCTAGAAATAAGAAATCTAGGGAATTGCTCTTTTTAGTGTACTGTAATAATATGAAATTCAAAACTATTAAACATGTCAACATGTACCTGTGTGTAAGTGTGAAAAATCTCAATGAGATTAGGTATTTACATTGTGTATGTTAATAGTGTTAAGTTAATGCAAATACAATTCACAATTTATGATATATGTAAATGCATGAATATTTTCATTTTTTTCGACGGTAGTTTTTTGTTTGTTTTTGTTAACTTTTCAAGAATCATTTCTCATTGTAATAGTTGTGATTTTTTCTTCATATTTTATTTTGGTGCTGTTTTATTCTTAAGTGATGAAGTGTCGGTGTTATATGTATTGTATTCTCTGATATAACATTATGTTGAAAAAATAAAACATTTGATTATACATATTAACATTATATAAACAGATTTTGAAATACATTGAGATTTGGAAGTCATAAATATATATTATGTATTTCATCTTTAAAAGTGTCTGGTGACACTATTTACAATGGCAGAACTAACAGCGACTTTATATATATATATATATATATATATATATATATATATATATATATATATACTTTAAATATTATTGATAAATCCATATAAACAATACCGCCAGCTAATCGTTCCCCTTAAAAAATGTGCCGATCTTTATCTGGTCTTTGCTCTTCAAACTACCTTACTTGAGTGACCCTATCAGGAAAACAAAGCCTTATACTGTGATAATGTGTAACACACGAGCTGAGTTAGCGTTGAAAATCTATAATTAAGAGCATAACAAACTCCTGAACCGGAATATATTCACTTCCATAAGTTACGTAGTGAAATCGAACAGAACAGAGTATTAGAAATTTGGAGGTTGATCCAATTCAGAGTAAATATGTTTCTACTGCATGTACTTAACAAAGTAGTAAAAACAAAAAAAGACCATATTCAAAAGCTGTAAGTCCATGGACATGCGCAACAAAAGGGAAACATGACACACACAGAAAAACAACCGAATATACATATATTAACTAAAAAAGGAAACATCGCGTATTTCTATTAAAAAACAGGTGCTCGCAATCTAGTTAGAGGTTCCTGTCGCACGTGTGTCACCCGCTGAAATACTTCCGTGCCAACCCGATGTATGGCAACCTTTTCCACTATTAAAAAAGAAGAATATGTCACTTCTATAGTGACAAAAGAGCAAAGGAGAACAGCAATTTACAGGATAGGAATAGAAACACGCCACATATTTACATATATTGCGTTCGAATTCGGGATAAACATCCTAGCACAGAGAACTGCTTATTCATCATTCCCTTCCAATATTGTTATACTATTTGTATGACCACTTTAAGTATGATTGTCTTTGATAGTTTTTCAGCACAGCATTGTGTGTCAGTTTGACATATTAATGCACACTCGAACTCCTTCACAAGAAGAGGAAGAAATTCTATGTGATCAAAAAGTGTTAAAAAAATTATATACATTATATTTGAAAAGACAATAAAAGATTAACGTAGGAAAACGTAATTCGTGAAAAGGAAACCAAAGTTCTCAACAATCGTAAAAGAATAACTAAATTTATATAGATTCGGCTAGAAACAGAGCAGTAGAAGCAGCAATAAGGTATATGTATAGAAGTTTCCTAGATAATGAAGCGACATTATTTTACTAAAACGGTTATCCTTCACAATGCAATTAGGCAGGAAATTGTGATGATTTTCGGTTCAAGTTGCAACAAGCATTCAAGTCTATATTTGGAAATTTGTTATCGGTTTAGTAGAATCCGATCGTAAAAAGTGTATCAACCAAATACTCGCAGTCTTTATCTATCAAGTAGTAAATACAAAAAAACCAAGACGATGATCAAAAACCGTAAGTCCATTGACATTGACAAATACATGTAAAAGGAAAACGTGGGATACACAAGAAAAAAACCACAAAATGACAATTATTATTTATACAGGAAACTTCTATTAAAAACTAAAAGCAACACCAGGCACTTGAGTAAGCGTTTCCTGCTACACACGTGTCTAACGCTGCTATGTTTTCGTGTCATTTCGGTATTTGGCAATCCTTTCCACAGTAAATAAAGAGAGCGAAAATCATAATTAGATGCCCCTAATATCGTGACAAAAGAGAAAAGGAGAAAAAACCATTTACATGATAAGAATAGAAGCAGTATCAGTATCAGGAAGGCAAAGTAATAAATGTAGTACGGCAAGGAGTAAGAACCCATTACCACATACCACATATTATGTATAATATGTATTACATGTATTATATAAACAAAGACGGACAGACGGACGGACGGACTTAACATTAAGAAAAGGGATGGGGAAACCGAAATTTAATCAGCCAAGCCTACAAATGTAGAGTTTAGAAGCATGCAACCATCTAAATGACTGGGAGTATAATATGGACCTGAAATCAAATGACAAAGTGCCTCTCACACAAATTACTTGCTTTTAAGAAAGGTTAAAAAACTGAAACTATGACGTAGGGATTATATCTATAATTATGTCAGAAACACACCCTTCATATCTCTCTACTGTATCGTGATGGCGGTAATACAACTTTCTGAATGCAGATCGAAGTCTAGGTTATGTACAACTCTGCCTCAAAAGCTTGGACGTGTAGGTATAAATGTTATAACACATCACATAACAATAAACTACCTTTCCCACAAAATTTATTTCACTCTAAGACAGTTGTATCGTAGCTAGAACTTTGATCTTCGATGAATGTTTTTTACATAAATATGTTTACTTACGTTTATTACAATGTAGCAGTTCGTCGCAATTTGCAAAAAAATATTATATACACATACAAATTCTAAAGAGATGCGATTTAACAGTCAATTGATCACTATATACACGTGATTTTTCAAAGCTACATAATGATCTCACTATTAATAGCAACATTATTCCTTCTGTCAATTAGGCTTCTCGTTTATTCTTATGTGTACTTCACCAGGTCGCATGGATAATTAAGGAGGTCGAATCTAGTTCAAGTTTTCGTTCATTTTGCAGTTCACTGCGCATCACTAATTGTCATATGTCGTACAAAATTAAGTCACGATCTTACTAAAATTTGATAGAATAATTAAAAAATGAATATTATATTATACAGGGTGGGCCTAAATAAACCGAACAATTTCGATTATTTTGTTATTTATCGAAATAGTGTTCTAACGCAGCCAATATTTCACAGTACACAAAGAACTAAGATTACTAAAAAAATACCGTTGTAAATGGTAGAATTTGACCTATGGCGTCATTGGTGACGTAAAACATAAACCCCGTTATTTTTACTGTTTCAAATTTTAGCGCATTGACTGTATACAAAATGGTTTTGACAGAAAGCGATAAACGTTTGATCCTTTTGTGCGCTGCATATTGATAAAAGTTGTTTCCGCTAGAAACGTCAACTATGCATTTGATTTAAAAAAAAAAGTTAATTTTTGATATTTAGAGGGAGACAGAAAGTTGACAACCAAGAACTATGCGTCTAACAGAAAATTATCAACATGTGAGATGTCTTGCTATGACACCAGAGAGAAATGGTTCTTGAAGTTTAAAAAAACACAGAATTTCTAGTATTATGGGCATTTCAAGATTTAGTGTTAGCAGAATTCTTAAGTCTGATTAAAACTTGAAATTTTACAAACGCTTCAAGTCCAAAAAACTGTCAAAAAGTGATAGGAAAACAAGAGACCCAATGTAGGGAATATGCTCACCCTTAAGTAGCCAGAATGATAGTTTTTATGCCGTTGACTCACATTTTGATTGTTTCCGTGTATTGTACTCACCATTTTGATTATTTTCTGTGTATTGTACTCACCATTTTGATTGTTTTCCGTGTTTTGTACTCACCATTTTGATTGTTTTCCGTGTATTGTACTCACCATTTTGATTGTTTTCCTATATTGTACTCACCATTTTGATTGTTTTCATGATGTCTGGATTTTTCTTAAGCATGACCTGGTTGACTGGCAGCACATTTAAATCGTCCATAATGGCAAGACATTTGTCTACGTCCTGTAAACAACAACAATACCTGATTTAAACATGTACACAGTACATACACAGTTAAATGTTAACATGCTCTTAAGATCCTAGTTTTGCTGTCACTATGGCGTCTAAGTTTTGCTGTCACTATGGTGTCTAAGTTTTGCTGTCACTATGGTGTCTAAGTTTTACTGTCACTATGGTGTCTAAGTTTTACTGTCACTATGGTGTCTAAGTTTTGCTGTCACTATGGCGTCT
>JAUMGZ010014724.1:0-10079 GCA_032359645.1 Pododesmus macrochisma | reverse complement strand
CTTCTCCTAAACCACTGGACCCATTTCATCTAAACTTGGTAGGAAGTATCCCTAGGGAAAGTGGATTCAGATTTGTTCAAATGAAGGGGCTGGGCCTTCAGGGGGCACCACTAGGGGAAAATTTGACAAAACTTCAAAATCTTCTTCTAATAAACTAGAAGGCCTGGAGCTTAATGTTTTTGTATGTAGTAACTTTAGGACATGGAGCACCAAGTTTGTTCAAGGCGTGATCCTGGGGTCAAAAATAGGTTACAAGTTTTGGAGTCAGAGTTAAACACTATAGCAAATATGTTAATTTTCATATTTTCGACTTCTTGTCCAAAATTACTGGACTAATTTCATCCAAACTTGATAGGAAGCATCCCTAGGGGAAGTGGATTCAGATTTGTACAAATGAAGGGGCTCAGCCCAGAGGAGGGGGGGAGCACTCTGGGGTCCAAAAGGAGGGAAAATTTGATAAAATTTCAAAAAAAATTCTTCTAATAAACTAGAAGGCCTAGAGCTTAATTTTGTGGTATGTAGTATCTTTGGGGCATGGAGAACCAAGTTTGTTTAAGGCCTTGGGTCAAAATTAAGTTATGCTTTTTGGGGTCAAAGTTCAACACTATAGCAAATATTATAACTTCCCCATTTTGGACTTCTTGTCCAATATTAATGGACCAATTTAATTCAAACTTGGAAGAAGTCATCCCTAGGGGAATGGGGTTCAAATTTGTTCAACTGAAGGGGCTCAGCCCCCAGGGGACACCACTATAGGGTACATAATGGATAAAATTAGACAAAATATAAAAAAAAATCTTCTAATAAACTGGATGGCCTAGAGTCTAATGCTTTGGTTTGTAGTAACATTAGGGAATGGAGAATCAAGTTTTTTCAAGGCATGACCCTGGGTCAAAAAAAAGTTGCACATTTTGAGGTCAAAGCTCAACACTATATATTTAGCAAATATGATACTTTTTCACATTTGCGACTTCTTGTCCAACACTACTGGACCAACTTTGAAAATGTCAACCTTAGGGGAAGGGGATTCAGATTTGTTCAAATGACGGGGCTAGGTACCCAAGTAGGGTCACTTAGAGGCCCAAATGAGGAAAATTTCAAAAATCTTCATATAAACTAGAAGGCCTATTGCATAATGCTTTGGTTTGTAGTAACTTGAGGGCATGGAGAACCAACTTTGTTCAAGGAGTGACCCTAGGATCAAATAGGATCAATATTCAAATGGATGTTAAGGCCCAATGGGCCTCTTGTTTACAGTATTATATACATTTATGGTCCTATAAGCAGGGTGATTTGAAGATATATTTACCCGAAGGGGTCTTTTTCCCCGAGGGCGGACATACATTTTTTTATTAAATGATTATAGTGTTATTCAATTACATACAGCCATTACATAATTATATGATATGCAACACGTTACATATAACCTAAAGCTGTTTTGATTGGCTGCATGGAACACACCATTATGTTCTGATTGGCTTTGAGTTGGCTTTATTTCAGTGCTAATTTTCACACATTTTAAAGCATTTTTATGATAAAATAAAAACTAACGCTTTTAATTTGAGTCATGTGATAAAAAGAATCTGAAATTCGTTTCCATTGCATATGTGATTTATAAAACTCGTCGTGTGAATTTTTATTTTAGCTCGCCAAGGCTCGCTCATATTCATGCATCCACACTCCTTCAGAGTAATAAAAAAACGTGCATAGATACACAACACATCCTCAATATCACGGAAAAGAAAAACATACGACTATCGGTAATCCTTGACTTAATAAAATTTGTGTAATTCTGAATTAGAAAAGAGCAATCAGTACTGGCTCACACGCCCTTATTGGACATTATGTTATATTTGTATGTTATGTCATGTTTTAATTATCGATACAATCATATAAGGTTAGTATATTATATACCTTACCTCTCCATTGAATACACAAAAAATAAGGGAAACGATAGCACCCTGAAACAAGAAAAGCACAATTGAGAACAATAAGTAAATCAAGACAAAGGTGCAGACCATGGATTTAAGAATTTTGTTTTTATCTCTATTCAAAATAAATCAAAAGAGAAAGGTAAGTAAAAATTGTTTGAACATCGATAACACATTCTCTCCAAATTTGCCATCTCGGAGTGTCGGTGCAGATGAGGACTGTATTGAAGTGCTTTTATTATTTTACACGTCGCTTTCCATGCTGCTAAAAAAGTTTTGTAGTGTGTATGGGAAATAAGATGAATATTGAACCGTCATTTACAGTTTAACATAAAACAAAACAAACGTAATAAGAAGCCCACTTTTCAGACAAGAACCGAATTAGTATTTAACTAAACATATACTTAGAAATTATTAAAAGTAAGTTTTCCACAATGAAGCTTACATGTCATTTATATAACATGTTACATCATACAAATATTTCTATCATCTTCAAGGCATCATAGCATTCAATGTTGAATAAAGAAACTCACAAATATGTCATTTATGTCTATTATCCCGCACGGCATATGCAGTGATATCAATAAGCATCGGCTAAAACCAATAGTTATTGAATTATTGGACCCAGTGGAATAGACACTTTTCTAATGGCAAAGTAAAGTATGGTTTTGTCTGCTACACTTATAAACATATCTACCAATAAGCAATACAATTCTCGTGTGTTACCTTTCCATTACCACGGAATGTACAAAGCACAATAGCTGATGATGGTGAAGATATACCAATAACATGTTACGCTGATAATCATCTGTGAGAGGTATATATACAGTGGATATTTAATTGCACAGAATGTGTCTCAAAAAAGTCAACCCATCAAAGGAACCACTAAAAAACCTATATTTATACCTTAACGTTAGACTGCTGTTAAAATGTTCAGACTATGGCAAATAATACCATAGAAACTAGGGTTGATCCATAGCACCTTCAACAAGCAAGGTGTACTATTCTAAAGAAAGTTATACGCTATGTGTGATGTTAGTGTTAATTTGAGAATAATGTTTTCTAGGTTGTCCTTCAAATGTTCTATGGGCGTAAATTATGAGGTGTGATCTTTCAAACAAAAGAAATCATTCATGAATGATTCTTTTTAAGAATTTAAATACTGGTTTTGGTACATTAAAAAGAGATATATTGTTAGGAATACAGTTTAACGATTGATTGAGGATTGGTTCACTTTAGATACTAGCTTTTCAAGAATGGCAAAGGTAACATACTTATTGTCTGTTACACAAGGAGGGTATTCAAAGTTTACTTCTAAAATAAAATTAATTGGATACTACATAAAGTGAACATTTAATTGTGATAAGGTGAATTTGATTTGAAAGGATTTCAGATACTTTGACATTGTGAGTTGAAACTGCGTTGCAGATTCGTACAGTTCTGTAGAATTTATTAGATCGTTAATTTTATAAGAATAGGTTAAACACAATTTTATCTTGTTACATTATAAACTTGACGTTATTCTTATCTGGTTTAGTGTATATTAGATAAATTTAAGCTTGTAAACTAGATTCATGGTCTTCTTCTGTGTCATAGCATGGTTTTTGTCTGTGCTGTCACCAAAAATGTAACATAACCATTGTAAAAAGGAATGGGCTAAATATGTCGATGATCAATTCACATTAAGTAAAGGAATGCAGGAAGCAGGGTTATGGTTTGTTATTATGTTGATGTCCCTTATTCTTGCTATGTACCGACTTACTGGAAGTGTTCAACGACCTCTTATTGAGAGTCCTAATCGGATCGATAACCTTTGAGTATTCAATAACTATTCCATTGATATACTCTTAAAGCGTTTGATCTATAGACGTATATTCCCGTTTGCCGTAAATTAATCAGCTTCGCACACGCTAAAAACTCATTTTCTGTAAATGAAGTCAAAAAACAAGAAGAAATAGGATCAACATGTCGATTACTTGTGTGTTGTAGAACTTTTTAAAATGCAATTTATGTTAGTATTAAGATGTTACATCATCAAAAGAATGTCAAATGGCTTAGCAACCCGTATGACAAGTTCTTTCTTTATTATAAAAATAGTAACTAATAACGTAATTTTCATCGAAATAATTGATATCGAGTTAAAAAAGTTTACAAGTTTATTGAATCACCAACTCAAGCCCTAGCTTGGCATAAACAGAAAGGACAAATACAAAGAAAGAGAAAAAAATAAAGTACAGTAAAAAAAACATTAAAAATATTAGATCTGATGTGACTCAGATGAGTTTTACAATATACGAGTTATAAGTTACATGCATGGGCAAGTAAAACGTACTCAAACAGAGTGAAAATAATACATGAAATATTTTGGTACACTCAATTAAACAATACATGTAATATTATTATACTTTTGATACTGTCAATAAAAATTAACAATAAATGTAGTGTTATTATCTTTTTGATGCTCTCAATAACACAATACATGTAAACATTTTTTTTTAACTTTTGGTACTTTCAATACAAAGTAGCACTAACTCACCTGTGTGTTAGAGATGATTGTTTTTGCCATTTCATAGATGAACATACTTCTTGCTGTAGGGTTCGGCCTGTATATAACCAAAATCCACTGTATGCCAAACAGCGGTACTAAAACAAATGTTGCTTTAAATGCACGCCTGAAAAATAGTTTTTTTAATATAAAAAGACGCCATAAAAAGTTTATTCAGATATTTACTTTTAATGATAAATTACCCCTAGATGGTTCAATTTCTAGTGGTTTGTTGTTACACTTATGCTTGTGCACGTTGTCTACTTTTTGAATATATAATATTTGTCTTCCACATTTTATTGACTCTTCATAAAGTGTTATTTATTGTGTTGATATGTTGAAGCAAAGAGGTGCAGCATGAATTGGACACATGAGGTAGTTCCTCACTTTTCAAGGGTGTGCAAGCCCATCGACTTATCTTGTGTCTTTGAATAGCGTCTAAGTGTTTTACACTTTACAGTCAAATATCTGCAATTGTGCACAATATGAGCATATACCCGTTGACAGACGTAGCTTTAAAGATAATTCTACTCTTTAAAAGACGAAAAATACAAAATACAATGTAAGGAGAATCCATTTTATCAAGACGAACTACAAGTACAGCCATCGCCCGAAAACATGACCTACATCAAGATGATATCAGTCATTTTATGACATGATAATTTATTTTCATAATACACATCTTTTTTATAAATTGAGACATGGCATCTTTACCTGGTGTTGGTGATTTCTATTAACAAAGTGACACCGAAGAATATCTCAGATATGAATCAGTGCTCAAGGAGAAATAATAACGTCTCCGAATGTGAAAATCAGAGGATGGGTGGTTGATAGTATCGTGATCAATAAGACTTAAATCAGCACTGACTTGACAAGTTGTCAAACATTGCAATAACATGAGAAAAATATCATTTTCTCAAACAAAGGCAACATAATGGTAAAGTTTACTAAAGAAGCAGCTATACGTTGATAAGAAACTCTACAATTTCCAAATCAATATTAGTGAATATAAAATCAACAGCTACGTAATTGATGTACTACGTTTCATCTCTATTGAATTTTAATCAACTTTCATTGACACTTTGATAAGTTCTGACGTATATATTGGTGCAGTGTTGAGATTAATGCCTAATAACATTTATATCAGGGATACAATTTTAAAATATTGTCACATGTGTCAAAATCTAGGTTGACGAATACAATGGAAGTCAAATTAAAAATTTAGGAGAAATTAAAGTCCTTGGTCGTTCTTGTAAAGTGCATCGAGTTCATACTCACATGCTAATAAACATTACAGATATAAAGTATCTGATGTTTATTGAAAAATTATACATATCTGTTCGTCCGTCCGTCTTTGATTAATATATGGATTATTTATATTAATACGCCATATTTATGTCATCCTGCTATCAAGGGCTAGATTGTCCGAAAGAGCTGCACAGAGGTGTACGTTTAGTAATTCCTTTTGTTGCCTATGCGTTGACCTAGATTGTTGACAAATTTTATTGAGGTATGGTTTTTGCCGATTATTAACAACAGGAACTCTTAACCCACTCCCTTTTGGCTGCTTAGCTTTGATTTATCTATGTTATTTCTATTCTTAATTGATTTCTCCCGTTGAGTCTGTTGATGACGGTTGATTCGTAGCTTGGCTTTGCGTCATTAGCGAGGTTTTCTCACTATCTTCGTTAGTTTGTCGTCATTTGTAAATGCCCGTGTTTCCAAGTTCATTTTAATACTAATTTGTTGATGCGGCCATTGTTTGTTGTTCAATATCCTTTGTTCTGTTGATCAATTGTTTTTTTTTTTTTATTTCAGACAGGAAATAGTTAACAATAACAAAAAACAACGTATCTGAATTTTCTATTTATCGTCCATTGAAAGCAATTTCTCTCTCCTTTAAGATAGTAAATGTTTGGAGGTTATACATCTTAATTTTTAATTTTGTATATTATATATACATAACCAATTTCAATAAAAAGGAAACAAAGAAAACAAAAAATTACAGTAAATGATAAAGTTTTACACCCAGCATTTTCGAAAAGCTAAATACTACAGTTGGATCTGTTTACGGTTAACAGACCTCTTCAAATATTACTTATCGTCGGTTCTTTCGTCTTATTGATTATATAGATATTAATATGTTTTTTTTTTAAAATTTTTCCTGTAGAGCTTGTGGTATAATTTAAGAGTATGACGTCGCTACTCTAGCTTTCTAAATACCAGCAAGCCCGTAATTTTCAATAGTTGTATGTCAGCTATTCCCTCTTAACGTCTGTTGAGGTTGGTTCTCTTTCACAATCATTTGTTTATATTCAATTATGCTATTATGATAATGTTAGCTCTGCTGTTGTTTGCTTTATGGGTTTATTTTTTTCTCCTGGTCGTACTATGTTTACAGCATTGTTTTCAAGATACTGTTGCTGCCTCTAGTCCTATCTTGGCAATGCTTTTTCTCTTATTATTTATTTTTCTCATGGTTTTCTCATATGTTTCATTTTTACTATGGAAATGGTTTTCATTTACTGAAGTAGTGAATTCGAAAAACCATGACGATATTCTAAAGCCGTAAGTCTATGGATATAGTCGAACAAAGGAAAACGTTGGACGCGAACAGAAAAATAACCAAATATACATTTATTAACTAAAAAAGGAAACATCACACACTTCTATTAAACAAGTGGCCCATCGGGCCTTAAGGTCCATTAGGTTGAAATAGGTCAAAAACTAAATATTTGCATTTGAATACTTCTGACCCGAGGGTAATGCCTTAAACAAGCTTGGTTCTCCATGCCCTTAAGTCATAACATAACAAAGCATTAAGCACTAGACCTTCAAGAAGATTTTTGAAATTTTGTCAAAGTTCCCCTATAAGGCATCCCCTGGGGGTCTTAACCCTTCATTTGAACAAATCTGAACCCCTTCCCCTAGGGATGCCTTCAAATAAGTCTGGGTGAAACTGGTTCTGAACAAATAGTTTTGGACAAGAAGTCGAAAATGTGAAAAGTTAACATATTTGCAATAGTGTTGAACTTTAACCCCCAAAGTGTAAACCATTCTTGACCCCAGGGTCATGCCTTGAACAAATTGGTTCTCCGTTCCCTAAAGTTACTACATACCAACACATTAAGCTTTAGGCCATCTAGATTATCAGGAGAAGATTTTTGAAATTTTAACACATTTTCCCCTTTTGGCCCCCTAGTGGAGCCCCCTGCAGTAAATACGAAAAGACAAAACGACATTCACAAGACATGAGTCCATCGACAAGGGCAAACAAAAAAAAAACGTGGTACGTACACAGAATAAAAAATCAATTATAAAAAAAAGAAACATAACGAACTCTATTAAAAAAAATAGAAGCGAAACCAGGTGTTCGCGTTGGAGTAAGGTTTTCTGCTATACACAAGTCACTCGTATGTTAAAAACTGTCATATTTCGGTATTGGCTAACATATCATACATGTAGTTGTCGCATTCAATATTATAAAAGATAAGAATGTTTTAGTTTGTATATATTTTCCACTTATTTGACAAACATTTGACGTATATCTGTAAAACAAAGTATGTATTTCTAATATGAAGACTTTACAAAGCATATTTTGGCTTTCTTTATGTAAGTAAGTCAGTTTTTGTATTTGGGGCATATGTCTCTATCGGCAGTCTTACAATGTTTATTTCCTCAATTTGGAATGCTTTCAACAGGATTCAATATACCAATCATTTTCTTGAATGAACGTGACAAGTCCTTCTGTGATGGTAGCTCGCCTTGACAATGTTTGTGATGTGTTTTGTATGTTATAACGTTGTCCTTTGATGCGAGTTGGCGTGCTGTCTTGTAACATGTCACGTTGATTCACATGTCGTTCTTTTCCATCTTATTATGAATGAGTCGATGTTGTTCCAACTATTCAGTAAAATTTACAAAGGACGTCGTTCACTCGATTTTACTCAATGCATTAATTGTATGGTTATTGAGTTTTGGTTTCTAAGGTGATTGAATGTGAACACTCCTTATTATAATTTCAGATTTGTCTTTCATTGTTGAATATCGATCTTTTATTTCACTGTGACATTGAGATTTTTATCTAATTTCACAAATGAATTCAAATAATCACAAGTACGCAGTGTTCTGTGTTCTTACGCGAACATAAATTCATATATAATACATGAATATGTTTTAATATGACTTTTATCAAATATCTGACTTGCTTTTCTGTTAAAACAACTAAATTTAATTGAAATACCCTAAAATATAACGGAAATTTGTCAATTAAATTTCATAATCTTCCATGTTTTTTCATTACAGGAATGATGCTCAAGTAAAATATCCTGTAATTCTGGGTTAGTGTCGGAGGCGCAATATAATTTGTTTGTCAATGTCTCTCGTTCTGTTGATTCCACTCATCCTGTTTTTTGATAACATGAAGCGTTGTTCAAAAATTATATTAAGTAATTCTGTTTTGGTTGATATTTTCTCTTACTTCAAGTGAATATTCAGCACTTGTTCTATTAATTATCTTAACATGAAAAAATAACTTTCCAACTTCTCACACTTCACCGTTGAACATTCATACCTTTTTTATTGTGAAATCATTAAACCAAACATGGACAAATCTGTATCTCATTAAAATCACTTAAACGATTCATACTTGCTTTACTGGTTCGTATTTAATTTAGTCAAGGAAGATATTCCTATTTTTATCATATAATTTGAAAATTTACTTCAATATATCTTAAATCTGTGTCTAATAATCACGTAATATGTCGAATAATATGAAAAATGTCTTTCTTTGGGGGGTTGGACTAATTTTTGTAAAGCCACTTAGAGTCATACTTGTTAAAACTTTTAATTTATTTTTCTATCTAGACCTTTGTTAACTTTAACAATGGAGTTTGATATATATATATATATATATATATATTTATGTATGTTAAAACGATTGATAGTTAATTTGTAATCTGCAGACATTGTAACTCTATGTTTTTCTCTTATGTTAAATATTATAACTTGGTGTGGTTTAGAGTTCAAAGAAATCAAATTAATTGATTTAATCTGTTTGTTTGCGAAAAGACTAATGCGCACTATGTCTATTTGCAATTAACATACATGTTTATTAGAAATGTAACCGAATTACTATTTCCACGTGCTAATTCCATTCAAAACATTGCACTCATGTATTCCCTTTTAGTATTGGTTAATTACAACACGTAAAATGTATCCAAATATACATACAGAATTTATAATTCAACTCTATTTGTTTCCAAAATAACGAGCTCGAGATTGTGCATGTTCTAATTATTTCCAGCTGCCTTGATTATTAACTTGTTTACATATAACACGAACATTTCTTAATGATTAGCATGACTAGTTATATTAGTAATAAGAACATAAAAGTAAACAGTCAAGACCATCCTTGGTTGGATTCTTTCGGTTTTTTTTAAATATTGACATAATGTTATATACATTATCTGTACCATAATATAGTTTCTAAAGTACACCAGTTAATGCATGTTACAAAAACACTAATGATAAGATATATCACTGTGTTTAAAGACTGGAAATTACAACATTCTATAAAAGTGTTTGAAACAGTATGAATAGGA
>JAUMGZ010014713.1:0-10079 GCA_032359645.1 Pododesmus macrochisma | reverse complement strand
TTCGCGGTTTATCATCAACTGTTACCCGGTTTATCATCAACTGTTACGCGGTTTCTCATCAACTGTCACGCGGTTTATCATCAACTGTTTACCGGTTTATCATCAACTGTTACCCGGTTTATATTCAACTGTTACCCGGTTTATCATCAACTGTTACGCGGTTTATCATCAACTTTTACCCGGTTTATCATCAACTGTTACCCGGTTTATCATCAACTGTTTCGCGGTTTTTCATCAACTGTTACCCGGTTTATCATCAACTGTTACGCGGTTTATCATCAACTATTACGCGGTTTATCATCAACTGTTACCCGGTTTATCATCAACTGTTACCCGGTTTATCATCAACTGTAACGCTTGTTATCATCAACTGTTACGCTTGTTATTTCCAATATGATGAAAACATTGTTTAACACCAAGTTATCAAATTGATACCATTTTTAATCGATAGAATAATTTGTTTTTTCCATGTTCTTCTATCAAGACAGAATATCTAATTGAACAGCAGTTTTACTTAAATGGACAGCTTTTTCATGTGGCCCTTCAATGTACATTATTTCTATGTAGTATTCCTTGGTATATTTATAATCTTTTACATGCAATCTATATTAATCTTATAATTTTCTCATTGCATTCCCGTGATCGAAAACCGCTGAGACATGTATCAAAATATGAAGTGGGAAGGCTGTTGCACCGTGAACTCGTCTGACCACACGTAACCCAATCGGAAAACCACTCGGGCCTTTCCGTCATACTTTAGAACCGTCATACTTCAGAAAAAAACACCCCGACGTATGACGGAAAGGCCCGAGTGGTTTTCCGATCGCACGTAACCGTGTTAAATTGGTACATTTGGTCTTACAATCTCACTAATTTGACGTTTATTTTGACATTGACATTATTGATATCAAAACATCATTCACCTACTTTATGTTACTATATAGAAAACCATTTTAATTCTCCAGCTGTGAAGATGATGAACTACCTTTAATGTTTGTTTTATTCACATGCTTGATATAATTATATCAAAATGTGAAATACATGTTTTATAATAGGAATCATTAGCTGTGCATTACCGCCATGCAGTAAACATCGTACGCGACCGCCATGCATAATTAGTCACGTTGTTTCCAATATCCTCCAAACACTCCTAATTCATTAACATATTTTGAGTTTCAAAGGCTAATTGTAATTTGATAATTATAATTTTTTGTTTCCGATGTCCTCCAACCACTCCCCAATTCATTAACATATTTGAGAATCAAAGGCTAATTTTAACTTAAAAATTGTATTTTTTCCCCAATGTTCGTCAACTACCCCAAAATTCATTAACATGCTTTGCGTTTCAAAAGCTAATCGTGATTTTAGATTTCAATAGGAATATATATATACGCGATCTATATATAAACTTTAATAAGACGGCAAAATTACTTGTTTTAATATAAAGCCCCCGTCATGTGATAATTACTTGAAGTAATTATTGTAAAGTTCACGCAACAAACTTGTAAAACACAGCGATCTCAGCCGTTGAAGGTAAATATATACACGTTTCAAAGAGTCTTGTGTTTTTCTGATTAAAACGTAATTGCTGTGCACCGTTTTACGATAAACTCGCTGGTTATTGCCCGGAAAACGTTTGGGTTACGGCGAAGACTGGAACCCTAGATGTTAAAGTGTAAAATGCAATACACAAATAAATACACGTTTTTAATGAATACATCAGTAACAAGGACGTTACATAATTATCAAGCACAAACACCGCTGATTAATTTGGACAGACTTGTTAATGTAATGAATACGCATCGATGTACTTTAGAGTTTTATTTTTATTGATTTTTTTCTCTCAAAAAGTGGCTTGCAGAGTTACCAGAATCATGTACGTAAGCATCAAGTCACTCAGCAGACTAATTGAACCCTAAACTAGCTGGGTTTAGCAGAGGAGTCTGTTTTATGATTGACATTTACACATTACCGTGCTTCACAACAAGGGGTAGTATCGTTTATACAAACATGCACTTTAAATGGCAAGCAAACTTATCATTTAATGAGTGAAACTTTCTCAGGGAAGTAATTATATATTTTCACGACATTTTAGTTGTAATTGATATATCGTCAATGTTACAACTGATTTTCATTTGAATAAAATATCTTCTTTTGTATGCAGATATTTTAATTCGTGAAATTGATATCTGAATTCTTTATGGAGATATCTTCATTATATACGAATGCAGCTATCTTTATGATGATATCGAAATTCGGAATGTAGATATTTCTATTAACATCGAATAATCTGCATTCGGAATTAAGAAAACATATTTCGTTCTCCTTAATATAGATATCTTACTTTTGAATGCAGATCATTTCATAACCACAACAGATAGGTAGATATTCGCATTCGAAATTACATTGTGATGTTTTGCCTTTTTTAATTCACGCGTGTTATACTTTGTATATATTACAACGGTCTTGATTTTGTTACAACTCGTGTGACAAGCACAGAGTAGACAATACCAAAAACAAAGATGCTTTTCTGAACTCATGAGTCCATTGGCACTGGCAATGAGACGCGGTGGACACACACACGAAATACAAAAATTTGAGATTAAATGGAAACATCAAGAACTTTTTATTCAATACAAGAAGAGAAACCAAGTGCCTGCAAAGATTGGGCGTTTCAAGTTAGGCATGTGCAACTTCGCCGTCATGTATTAATTTTTATAAGGTTCAGAACCATTCAGACGTGAGCATCAATTGAAATTCATATGGATTATATTGTTATAAGTTTAAGATCTACATTTATGTGGATTGATCCTTAGACGATCCACGGGGTAGATTCAATTAACATTTATATGAATTGCTAATTGAAAGGTATAAAGTCCAGACGTAAACAACCAATCAAAATGTATATGGATTTATACAATTAACATTCATGTGGATTAATTCAATGAACATTCATGTGGATTAATTCAATTAACATTAATGTAGATTAATTCAATAAACATTCATGTGGATTAATTCAATTAACATTCATGTGGATAAATTCAATTATAATTCATGTGGATTACTTCAATTAACATTCACGTGGATTAATTCAATTACAATTCATGTGGATTAATTCAATTAACATTTATGTGGATTGCCTGTTGTAACCTCCATGCGAGAGATTTGGATAACATTTATCCAAGGCAGGAAGAATCAATTCATATTCATGTGAATTTCTTGTTACACAAGCTAATGTAAACTCGATTTTGCAGTTACGTTGATTCTCGCTGTATATCATTAGCCCCGTGGGGACAATCAATGCCTTCTGATAGGGACACTGGGTATAGAATGAGGTCCTGTAGTTAGTTTATATCCAGGTGAAGTTCAAACCTACAGTTAAAGTACATACCTCAGTGATAATTTAGAATGCCTTCACAAGCCGACTGTGAATCATAAAAATACCAACATAGTTTTATACACAAAACTCTCTTAAAAAGATACTCGAATTCATGCATATTAAATAATAAATTGAGTTTGGAAATCTTTCCTCGATTCTAAATTGTATTCATTTATGATTCATATCCACAAAATGTGTTTCTGATATTCTGATTTCTTTGCAAATCCGTCAAATTAAACGGTTTCTGTGAAAAATAGATACCACAGAAGAAGAATGCATTGATAGGAAACTACGAACAATTTGTACTAACAAGAATTGATCTGAGATGAACTAATTCTCTATTGGAGTAAAGTTCACTGTTCATTTGAGCAATAAACGCTTTGCATGCACAATTAACCTAGGAATTCTCTGATTATTTGTCTGCTCAGTCAAACAACAAAAATCAATTGCAAATAACATTGAGACAACATACACAACAACAAAATGAATCAAAACAAACTGCTCGTGCGTGCGTGCATGCGTGTGCGCGTGCGTGATCGAATAAGTGCATGTACTCGCTCAAACTCATCAAATTCGTTTTAGGGCATGGTATTCAAAGATCATACCACAGAGTGAAAAAACAAGAAACGTTTTGATACAGAAAGAAGAATTTATTTTAAAAAATAGTCGAAGAATCATTTAAGAAACATTGAGACTGGAACGAACTTAAGAAACCAATGTAATACAGTATACAAATAATGAAGTCATAGCGATTCTTAAATAAACGTTGCACTTTATAGAACGCAGAATCATTATCTCTAAACGATGGTACATTAGGAATTTAATAAAAGAACTTAATGGTCGAATAGGAGATGTTAGTCGAGCATAAAATTGAATTATTGAGTAATACGAGAGGAAAAAGTTTATCATCTGAAGATATAATTACTACATAACCTTTCTACAGCGCATGGTAATAACAGAGACATGTCCTATCTCCGGTAATAAGTACGTGAAAAACTCCCGCCAGACCAGTTTGATCTAATTCAGGGTTAACGCTCACGTAATGCTATTATGTAAAAATATCATATATCAAAGCTTACCATCATCATATTCGCTAATAATAGACAATAAATTCAAGTTACTCGAATGTAAGACGTTTTTATTACGGCAGCCACGTGGGGAAAAACTATTATTGCGTGTTAAATACTGTAATACGAAACTCCTTGATTACAAGAATTTAGAATTAATTTGTTTAAACTCCCCGTTCGTGCATCTTAATTTACTCGTGAGGACATATAGATTAAATT
The DNA here is from genome assembly GCA_032359645.1 of Pododesmus macrochisma. Classification (NCBI taxonomy): domain Eukaryota; kingdom Metazoa; phylum Mollusca; class Bivalvia; order Pectinida; family Anomiidae; genus Pododesmus; species Pododesmus macrochisma. The sequence goes on along the minus strand of JAUMGZ010014713.1, from coordinate 5,414 downwards.
CAAAACGCGCAACACGTGCTTTCACTACATGGTATGTGTGGCCTCCACTCATTCAACAAAAATTGTAATTGAAGGAATCGCTGAGTGTATTTGTCCCTGATTTAGAGGTCGAACTATTTTTTAGCTTGCAACACTAAGGTCATGAGTTCGAATTCCACGGCTGCAAAGAAAGTAGCCATTAACTATATAGCGAATGTTTTCTCTGGACACTCCGGTCAAACATGTGATTCAGAGTATAATGATTCGATACATGTTATGAAGGAGACTTTCTTAACGTTAGCCTGGTTCCTGCCCGTTCGTAAAGTACACTGTATGCTAAAACGGGAACGTAAACGATAAACCATTATTTAGAGCTTAGCACGTCCGTATAAAATGCTACAAATGAGAAAGTAAACTATGAACGATTCTTCGCCCTTTCGTAAAGCATGCCACGAACGTGAACATAAACGACAACTAACTCAGGGAGAATGACATCTGAATAAGAGGGACTGACGACCAAGGAAACCGCCAACAGACATCGTATCACAATTTACAGTAGCAAAAAACACACGACAACGTATCACGCAAAGATGAGAATGAACCATTCGGAAATCTCTGATAATGCTATTGATACTGCGCAATGCTGGAACCGGTCGAGAAGTTGCGAATGGATATGCACGTGCACATAAATCATAAATGACACCTCGCTCGTTCATAAATTGTGAACGAAATGTTGTAGTGAAAAACGAGATTTGTAAAGAGCTTGGTTTTATACGATTTTTACTTTGCGAGTGTTTTATGAAATAAAAATCTTTTTATATCACATTTAAATTAAAGATCCAAACAAAGGCGGGTATGTCCCCCAAAATATTTGTAAATTTAATTGAAACCAAAATGTACTCTACTAACAAATGCATAAATATTCGGACGCATATTTAACCGTATTTATGTCCTGAATTCTAAAATTACATTTTTTTCATTAAAAATAGCACAAGCAAGTAATGCATTCTTTCTTCTGAAATCAGCCATTCGATCTTAAATGTCGGAAATAAGTAACGGCAGAAAAAGTGACGACAGTCATAGCTTTTCGGCATGAATATAATGTTTCCAAGTGCCAAGATGTGTTACATTTATTTGGGAAATGTCAAGAATTATCTTTTCTAAGTCAAGAATTTTTGAAAATAGACCGTGAATTCTTTTCTTTTCATGCCTCGTGAATGCATCGCCTGTTCTTAAACGGAACTTTAGGGGTTTATAGAGATTGATAGGAGTATCTGACAATATCCACTCTTGTCATGTGCCATGGAACCATTTTGTCAGGAACATAATCGGGTCGGTGTTTACGTAATCACAACTTTCGCACCTCTTCTCTTTGTAAAGCGTCTTAAGGGGGATCTTACCACTAAACCTTCTATTTCCGCTATCAGCGACAGTGCAACTTCCGGTAGCAGATATACAATTTCCTAACTTTGTTATTTTTATGCGGTGTCTAGTTTTAAATAAACACTTATGTGTTTTTAAAGAATACACTTTTTAGGATATTAGGATCTTAAAATGTCTAACAGCGACCGGAGAGGATTATTCATTGTTGAATAAAACTATTAGCGAACCATGGAAGTTTGACTCATTTCATTTTAAGTATTTTCAAAATCTACCCAGAGAACAAACATTTATCGTACTCTAAATTACTAAATTTCTAATAGATAAAAAAAAATCTAGTTTTATTTTTTGAAACTTGCACGTACTGTTGTCTTTTTGTTTTGGGTGCAGGTCATACACACGCGCGCGCGCGCGTCACGCCGAGAGAGAGAGAGAGAAAGAGAGAGAGAGAGTTATTTCACAACGGAATGGAGAGGAGTTTTACTTTTCCTACGTAAAGAGAATTTATTGACATCCCTTGACACAACACTATCTTTATTTTAACGTAACAATTAAATAATATGACATTTATTTTAAATTTTAGCATTGCATATAGTATCTGAAGTCTTCATTCCATCGCCTTGTTTGTCCTTCATTTCGGATTATTTCTTTGTAACCTTTGTCACTTAAAAAACACTGCCAATTACAGCATGACACGTCTCTCCGTGGTATATTAAAAACAAAGTAGGTATGCTTTGTTGTTTTTATTTTTAAAAACTCTCAAATGATTTTGCATTTACAAGTCTCCATAAAAGACAGAGATACAGGTCTATATCCGAAAAGTCGCCAAGTAAATTACACCAGCTTCCCTTGATTGTGGTAGAGAGAAATTATACCCCTGTATATATTCTCGTGGCAGACATGACTACAATGGCAGGCCTATCATGTAGAGATAGATCATGCTCCTATTTATATGTTAAATTGACCATAAAAAGAGACATCCCTGACTTTCTTATAACGCAGTTTGAATTGTTATTCGCAAATTCTATACTCTCTTAGCTGTACACATCTATTGATGGACCACGTACAATGTACTTCCAAAAAACAACTCAAAATGGCGCACATGTGAATTATGTGACGACAAAGAGATTCTTGTTCCGAGATTAGAGGGTTGTTTAAAAGTTTTAAAATCATTGTCATTAGGCGAAGTATAAAGAAAAATCGAAACTAATATTTCTAACTTTGTATCAGACGCTAAAACGTTTAAATGAAAACAAATATAGTAGACTCAGAGTCAGTATAATATGTACCATAGATAAATGGATGACAATTTTGTTTCTTACCAAACAGTTATTTATTGCATGCAATGTCAATGCTCTGTAAAAAGCTATTCTGAAGAAAATAGGAAAAAATAAAGTACGAAAGAGCTCTAAAACCATTGTATCGACTTTCCCTAGAACCGATGGCGTTATACTAAAGATCTCTAAAATCGTTATCTCAAATTGCAGAAATCTTGCTAACTGCTGTAAGGATGTAACTATAAACATGTTAAGATGACTGGATTACGTTGACACAGATGAAGAAAATGAATTGGGGTTGTTTATACTAGCAATAAGATATATGTGGAGATAAAAGCCACGTTTAAACAGGAGATGTCTGTAGAATCATTTATTTACACGCGTGTTTGTTATTACAGAGGTCGTTAACATCAACACAGTTACCGAGAGTTACGTAACCTGTACGAATATGATGACAGATAGAGGGCGTGCAACAATAAGAAAAGAACACCACGATAGACTGGCGGTCGTCCCTCGAGTGTAACGACCGTGAAGAGGTTATCATTATTTGTACTAATATGATGACAGATGGAGGGTGTCCAACAATAAGAAGAAAAATATCACGATAGACTGGCGGTCGTCCCTCGAGTTTAGGTCTTCATTGCCTACTAATATGATGACAGACAGAGGGCGTATAAAAATAAATAGAAAACATTTCGCTATATAGACTGGCGTTCGTCCCTGGAATGTATCGACCGTGAAACCTGTATTAATATGATAACAGATAGAGAATGTGTAACAATAAGACAAAATATCACCATAGACTGGCTGTTGTCCCTCGAGATACTTTTACTAATATGACTGTACTGTAGACTGGTGGTCGTCCCTTGAGTGGAAAGACTGTGAGGTTTTCGTTATTTGTACTTTAATGTACAAATATAATGACAGATAGAGGGCGTGTAATAATAAGAAAAATATCGCTATAGACTGGCGGTCGTCCCTCGAGTAAAACGACCGTGAAACGTTATCGTTATTTGTAGTAATATGATGACAGATAGAGGGAGTACACCAATAACAAAATAATATCACTGTAAACTGGCGATTGTTTCTCGAGTGGATGGAAAAATTGACTAAGTACAACACAAACTAAAACTTCCAACAATTCATTAAAATTCTCCACAATGGGAGGTGCACATCAGCAATATGCCTGGAATATCTGTGGAAAGTTTGAAAACAGTCCAAGTAAACATAGAGTTCCAACGAACAGTCAATCAATAGGGCACCAACATTTGTTCTTGATCATTCTTTTAAACTTTTGTAAGCAAAAATATTTGTGTAAAACATGTTGGTTACGCTTGACATGTAACTGTTAACCGTCTCGGTATGCCTAGAATGTTCACCATAGCACTATTTTTTTTAAACAGACTAAGTACCGGCGAAATATCACTGAATGTTACCATTACTCAAAATTCTGACCAGCTTTGAAATTGCTCTTCAATTATACATGTAGTTATACCGGCGTTTACTCTAAAACTTCTAATTATCCCAGGAAGTTAAAGGGGTAATAAATTAAAAGAAAAATTCTCCAATAATATTTGAATTTCTGCTGTCTAGTGTAATATTCGCTGATCATTAGACTGGTTCTCTTCCTTTGTTCTCCCCTTTCCGCCGGCAGGACTAGCCTCTGTCGTAACGGCGCGCACAGCAACAAAGGTAGACGACCAGTCTACAGTGATCGTGTGAAACGAGCAAGAGATTGATCACCTTGGTGATTTATCATTCAACTTTTATTTTGAAAAATGACGGCCTTCACGCTCGCTCATTACCTGGGTTCACACTGAGGCAGAGCTGTCAAAATATATACCTTCATGATCGAAAAATAGTCAAAATGAATTAAAATAGGAAATAGTTGACAGAACCATGTGCTTGTCATGTATATTTGTACAAGGAACATACTGTTTAAAATCTCATTTTTCTTGTAAATATAGCATGTCGACTACAATCAGATTGTTTGAAAAGTTACTTAGTCTGGTCCCTATACAACTCGGAATCACGGGAACCAGATTATTGATAAACTGGTTTCCGGGACCTTCGTATTTTGTTTTGTTGGGGCAAAACAGAATTCCGGGGTCCCGGAAACCAGACTACAGGGAGAAAACGGGTTTTTTTTACTATCGCACACATATTTTTGTCGATTTTTGATACTTTGATATAGAAATAATGAAATATTCAACGGCAAAATGTCTGGTGCTCCTCCTAACGCCCCTGCCTCCTCCGCAGGCTACATCCCTGGACCAGCCTATTGAAACCTATTCTTGATAGTACGCGTGCACTCGAGTCGAGTGACTATATTATGATTTTAAATTGATTAAACAGACTAACATGGCAAAAGTGAATTATTTTCCCTTCCGTTTTTTGACTGACGATGCGTGAAGCGAAAACTTTTGTAACAGAACTGACAAGTGCATGGCTCCTTTATCATAAATCATTACTTTTATGCATGTCTTTAAAATACCATACGTGCATATGCACACCTGTGCTCCGAACTAATTAAGCAGAAGTTGTTCTGACACTAGCATGGCTCGTTTTCTCTCCGGTTATCTGGTCAGAGGATGGTTGGGTTCCCAGCAGGGAAACATGCAATACCCTCAAGGTCAAGAACTCCGCCACATGCATGGAACGATATATTCATAAAATTATGTACTCTAAGTCTTATTGCTTTTCATGGCTGTAACTAGGGTATCATAACAGCCGAGGCAAACCCTGTAAATTTTATGTATTCTTAAAATAATCTACTAT
>JAUMGZ010014691.1:0-10080 GCA_032359645.1 Pododesmus macrochisma | reverse complement strand
AAGTATTCAAATGCAAATATTTAGTTTTTGGCCTATTTCAACCAGATGGATGTTAAGGCCCGATGGGCCTCTTGTTTAGAAGATTTTTGAAGTTTTGTCCAATTTTCCCCCTAGTGGCCCAGCCCCTTCATTTGAACAAATCTGAATTCCCTTCTCACAGGGATACATCCTACCAAGATACCTACCTAGGAGAAGAAGTCGAAAATGTGAAAAGTTTATGACGAACGGACGATGGACAGGATTTGTATGAGGAAAGTCCACCTGACTAAAAACCTCAAATTTTCAAGGCTATTAGATTACTACATATCAAACATTAAGATTTAGATGTTTGACTGTATTTGAAGATGACTTTAGAAATTTTGTCAAAATTTAATGTCATATGTTAATCAGATAATACTCTAACTAATTTTGCATTTTTTGTTCAAGAGAAGTATAGATCAATCAAGACATGTTTATATACATGGATACATATTAAATGAAAATCAAGAACACAATACATGTAAATCAGTTGTTTTATTCATCATTCAATTACATTTTAATATGAAACTAATTAAAATGAAAATGGACATCTTTTCATCACTAAAATACACAAGTAAATTGAACTTAGTTAAAATAATGACATGAACCCCAATGGGTCTTGATGGGAGATCATCTGATAACAGATTTTTTATTTCCAATTTTGAAATTAAACCTCTGGGTGTACAGACCTACAGTAAATCCCAGGAGTGTGAATGCCTCAAATTTGAAAGCATTTTACTAATAAATAAGGATGTTATATATAAAATATCATTAATCCAGCATACGTGTAACTCTAAATCAGCATTTTCTGGTTTTATATTTACCAATTAGAGCATCAACTGAAACTGTTCATTGTGTAATATTGCTTTAACACAATTAATCTATATTAAGATTATTTAATTTCCTATGTACGCCTGTTTTGACTTGCACCATCTGGCATGACCATATAATAACTGTCTTTTTCGATAGAGCATCATATATAACATTTCATAGTACTACATTTTTACATTTTTAGTATATTAACCTATACGAACTCAAGAACAACTTTCACCCCTGAGATTGGCCCAATCATTGCAAAAGAGGCAAGTCTTAACAACACAATTAAAGGATTCTACTTGTGGAAAACCAATTCTGTGTTGTTTTTATCATGGAAGATTTTTGAACACTAAAGGTCAATTTTCCCCCTTCGTGGCCCCCTTTTGGGTCACACACCAAGTGTTACAGTATTAGAAAGCTGCTGAAACAGAAATTGGGTTACCGTTTCTCTATATGCCCAACATATTCTTTCTGCCCTATTCATATTCCAATAAAGGTTGTTGCACATTGATTTTAATGGAAATGGTTTTGTGCATAAATATTACAATGACTAAAATAACACATTAGGCATTTTTATTGGAATCAATTTTACATTAGTAGTATAAATCAACAACAAATCTAATTGATGCAATTAATAATGATTGTAAGTGTTCTGTGAGTGCAGTAAACACAAAATAAGTGAAGACAAAATGAAAATGAATGAAGGTCACTGCAAAATCAGTAGGGTATTTATACAATTGCTTGTAAGGCAAGTGTAACCAATGTGGTGTCCTACAGAAATATATAAGTACATGTCACATACGTCTGTGTATGCCAAATATATTATTATAACAAATAATGTCAAAATAATATAAACAAGCCCATCAATGTTTAGAATACATATTCTTATTCAATATCACAGCTTTTAAAATATACATATAAAACTACACAAAATAACATTATGTGCAGTATGTTATCAATAATACTAAAAACATAAATAATGTAAAAACTATTGGACGGAAAAAAAAATTTAAGTAAATAAATGCACTACGTGGAAATGTTTACAAAGAAATGTATACAATACTGAAGTGGAACAACATTGTAGCACTAAAATGGAATTATGTCATAAATTATCTACTGCTCAATACTTTCAAATCATAAACATATTCAAATTCATATTGACATGAAAAACAGTGCATCTTATAAAAATAAATACAAACAATTATCAAAACTACAAACAATTATTCACCAGTTTTAACTAACATTCATGTTAAACAGAGCATTTCTTACCCTTGCTATAGATGGTTATTTTATTTGGAGAAGAGAGACTATAAGTAATAATTAAATAGGAAGAGACCTCACTGCAGTAGGTTGTAACAAATATTCGATTACACAATTTAAACTTGGAACATTTGAGGATGTAATATTTATACTAAATTAGTCCTGCACTTTTTAATTTGCTGGTTTACAAATCCCAACTCAAGAACTGCCATATCAGAAAGCAAATTATATACAAAACAGATTTGTAAGAATTGCTCTCATATTGGTAGATGCTTTCCTTTCATAATTTATGTTGTTGGTTAATAACAAATCTCTTCAATAAAAGATAAATATTAAAAAATAAAAAATAAATAAAGAACTTCATTACTCTGTTTATACCGAGTGTGTGAAGATTTGTCTTTATTTTTTCATTTGCAACTTGTACCAAATTTGTTTGGTTCAATTTTGGATAAAGGGGTTAAAAGCTTTGTGCAAGGCAGTTTTACAAATAAAGACCATTTAAAGACACAGATAAAATGTATTGGACTGATTTGTTTTCAGTGAATTGGATTAAGTAGAGTAATTTGCTTTTGGGATGATTTTCTCTCCTGATTTATACTCATTCTTCCAACGAAAATGTTAGTTCAATGTACTTCATGTCAGAAAACTGTATCTTTTACAATTGTTTTAGTCTATTTATAATCAGGGATATATAAATCAGTAGTCACATCTTCGCAAACCTAATTATACAGATATTAATAAAATGAGATTCAGATGAAGTTGACATAGATATCAAATGATAACTATTCTCATTATTAAAAATTTGCATTTGACATTTTGAAGAAAAGCTAAATGCAATGTATAAAGAAAACTGAGAAATCTTGTGAGTTCTGCTTCACATATAGCTACCAATACTATAATTGTAAATCTATAAACTTAAATACAAACGGAAACGGACTGTACAGCACACATGTAGTACAAATGTATGTATTACCAATAACAACACAGTAGTCCTAATGGTCTTACAAATGCCATTTTGTCTTATTTTCTGTACAGCAAATAAAGGACATGGATCATATAAAGACGTGGTCAAAGAACAATGGTTCACAATGGTTAATATAGGACTAAATAAATACTGTCATAAGATTTGGGGGATGATTCACTGGAATTCACAACCATTATCACTACCAATGCTCCCACAAGATTCACGATTTAGGGTATAATGGTGCATTGCTTGTAAACAGTTCAGAGAGGAAAGACTCGGTAAAAAGGTTAAATTTGCTGTTTTGCTGGAATCTGTCACTTTGGTACTAGTCCTCTTGACGTGGGATATTCAGAGTTTTTATTGGCTGTTCTTGGTCTGAAAGATAAGCATTTTATATTCTATAAGACTATAACCAAATTCATTAATCATTTATCCAGAGAATTCACTAATAAAAAGGCTTCTTGGTCCCATTCAAATGTTCATCTTAATATCTTTTTGTCCAAGTTAAAAGTGATATTTCCTTGAGGTGGCAAAAAAGATTGTCACCCTCTTGAAAATGTGCTACATCTGTGTGTATTACAACATGATGAACCAACTGACATTCCACCATCAGCATGACAATAAACGTTGATACATTCCATTCCCTTATAGACATAAACCATAATATTAATCCAAGATCTCAGTTACAATAAATCCATGACTTTGGCATCATCATGGCTATTTTTGAAACATTGACAGAATAAGAAACCTAAATCCCCTTCTTATTTGGTCACAAAATTCTTGTAAAATTGAAATGTGAAATAAAAATGCCATATAGCCAATAAATATGAGAAATTCAATCTTGGATTAATGTATAGAAAACTCTTGAATTACCTGGCACTTTTCACATTTCGCTTTGGTCGAGGTTTATTGCTGAATACAGATGGAGTTCTAGAAAATAAAACATACAGACAATATTCAGACCTTTAAAATAAAAGACAAAATAATAATAAAACTCTATATATTTTTTTGATTTATGGAAGTTATGCATTACACTTCAATCGTGGGATTCTTTTGAATTTTTGTTTATCTCCAATAGTTCTAGATTGTTCTTCAATGTTAAACAAAAATATACCAATACATGTATTAGACAAAAACTTGTTTCAAATGTTTCAGTTAAGAAATAACATTAAGCTGCATAAAAGAATCCCTTATGTGTGATTATGTGGGATAGAAAATCAAGTGCCGACCAAACTTTTACCACAGGGATGCACTTTTTCTATCCCTCATGTTTTAGTGACTTTTTCTCTCTCATATTTATCCCATACTTAACGCATGACTAAATATGGTTGAAATACTAACTTTTATATTTTTACTAGCATTATAGTATCGGAGAAACCGAGTTAATTATTATACAAGATACCCATTGGGCGTTAACATCTGGTTGAAATCTGCCTAGTAGTGTCAGAGATGTCGTTTAAAGACATACTGTCAAATTTAATCCCTTTGGCCCCACCCACCTATACCCTGGGGGTCAGGGACTTCATTTATACAATCTTGAATTCCCTTCCCCCTAAGGATGCTTCCTGCCAAATTTGGTTGAAATCTGCCCTGGCAGTTGTTTCAGAGGAGATAATGTTTAAAAACATACTGCCAAATTTAACCCTTTTGGACCCACCCCAAACTTGAATCCCCTTCCCCTAAGGGTGCTTCCTGCCAGATTTGGTTAAAATCTGCCCAGAAGTTTCAGAGGAGATGTGGTTTAAAGGCATACTGTCAAATTTACCCCTTTACAGGATTTGTGTGAGAAAAGTCCACCTTTGACCTTTGGTCCAGATGGACTAAAAACTCGACATTGAAACTGTCATCAGGAACAGCACACTCATGTCTTGCTTTCCTCAACTTTTGTCAATACATACAAGTAACAGTATATTGAGTAAACGTTCTGTGTGAATACCACATTTTTTTCTTCAAACTCACCCTCCTTCAATATCTATATCTTCTTCATCTTGAAGAGCAGCATCCAGTGCAGCTTGAATACGTGGTGCTACTTGAGGTCCATCGTAGTCTCTTGTTGTTCTATTTGGCATGTCTAGTTCAACCATTAAAATATTTTCACCCTGCAATTTTAAGAAAGCATTATCACACCAATTGTGGCCATTGTTCAGATTCAACTCAGATCTTAACAGATGATCAAAATAATTTGAGATAATATATATGGTGTTGCTAAATAAATTGAGCTTGTATAGCTTGTATTTTATTGCATGCCGAGTCAGTCTTTCTAAATGGGTACAATATCAGTTAAAAAGCCTAAAATCATTTTCTCTAGTTTCTTGCCAATCATTAAAAAAAAATTCTTTTATCTACAGCAATATAATTTAATGAGATCAATACCCCAAGGATGTATTGAATTTAGCTTCAACAATGATAATACAATTTTGAAGTGGGTTTGTTTAAAAAAAATATGCATAAAAAGTTTCTGATAGAGAACCAACTTGACAAAGTCATACTTTTGTCCTATGGGCAAAATCAACTACCGTCTTCTACATCCTGGAAACTACATGTATCAAACATGAAAAAATCGCAAAATCTGATTCCTAATCTATAAACATTTGGGAGTGTAATATGCTGCTTAAGGTTGTACTAATAAATACAATTATATCTCCTTGAACCTGACTTACTTTGAATCTAGGATTGCCTCCCATTGCTGCAGCTACTCTTGCATATTCTGAGACAGGTCGTTTATTTCCTAATGCTGATGTAGGCCTCTTAGCCATTGTCTGTGTGCTGAGAACAGAAGTGAAGGATAAGTGAATTTATGCAGTACAGAGGTTTGCAGGTTTAAATGTTTAATAATCAACAGGAAACTAGAATAAGTGGAAATTGACGTTATATAAGTAGTTCAGTACAATTATTATTATTATCACTTGCAAATGATGGGATAGTATTAACACTACCTAGTAATGTCTTTTTGACTACAAGGCTAATGCAACTTAACCAACTGAATTGTTCCAAATATTAACACCTATGTTTGCTTAAAGTTTATCTTTTCATATTTACAACAGTAAACACTTTTCTATTAAACAGTCATCCCAAGAGAAGTCTTATAATTATAATAATAAAATTCTTACTTTTTATTTGCTAATGGTCTAAGTTTCCAAACATCCTCATCTTCGTCAAACACTGCTCTGTTCGCAATTTTTATTTTCTCCTCTGATGGAATGAAGTTTTCAATAATCAGCATTCTGAAGTAGAATAAGTATGAGTTGAAATCAATTTTATCTTTAAACCTTTATTTTGTGTGTAAAAAATGTGATTTAAAACAAATTTAGAAGTAAATTACATGAACTTTTATTATTACACATACTTTAGTTTGAGGTCCCTGGTAAGTTCCATTTGAGTGTGTTCTAATTCCTGTCTCTCTTTAGAATGTTCTTCTTGTATGTCCTGTATCTCCTGCTTAGTAGCTTGTAATTTGGCAAATAACTGAAATTAATGTTGGAAAAATACAGTCCATGGAATCAATAATTAATTAATCATTATGATCAAACGGTTTTTGTTTTTGTTTACCCCTTCATTACTAGGGTGTGTGTGTGTGTGTGTGTGTGTGTGTGTGCGTGAGGGTGTGTGCATGAGGGTGTGTGTGTTACATTTGACATGTTCAGAACAAGATTAAGAATATTTTTTGTTCAGAGACTAATCAAAGTATTAGAACATAGGAGGCATAGGCACAATATATAAACTTGACTGCTGCTATACTTACCAATACTGAAATATGTTTAAGAGCAATCTTTCAGGTCATAAACAACAGTAAATGACTTGTTATGTATACAATATCATTTCAAATTTAGCAATACATCTCTCTATAAGTTAATCATTATAAACACATTGTAGGGCATCATTTTTATAGTACCTTTTTAAGTTTCTTTGTTTTAATTTCCACTTCTTGCTGCATAGAGTTGTAAGTCTCTTGCATTTCTACAGCTGATTCCTCCTTTTCTTCAAGTTTTTGTTGTATTTCACGTTCTTTTTTCTAGAAATAACAATTATTTGTAAAACATTCTTTTTCTATTATCCATTTTAATACGCAAAACTAGGTACCAATATTCTGAAATATCCATATTTGTTAGTCGAAAAGCTTGAACATGTACTTGACTTTTTAATATAAACAAAATTGTTAAGCGAAATATTTATTCTATGCTCATATTTGTCATTAACATTGCAAAATATCTACATCAAAACAAAATTTCATATTTTAATCTTTTTCCTGACTTTGGTCAGCCAATTTTCAGTCAAAAATAATTATAACAGATAGCTATCCGACAAAAATTAAACCTTCTGAAAAGTTTTCATACAAATTCACTTTTAAAGGAATAATAAATTGTGAACAAATATAGTTATAAATGAAACAACTATTCAATCAATGTGAAAAGCTTATGCAAGAATCCACAAGAACTGCATTAAACACAATGTTTGTGAGAGTCCCTGGTCAGATTAGCAAATCAAGTAGAAGTCAATACACCTCATTAAACAGATGGCATCATTCATACCTTTTGATCGGAGATTTCTTTACGTCTCTGCTCCAGTGCTCTTTGTTGTTCATTTGTGTGGTCTACTATGTTCCTTCCACCCATGAGTAACTTGCTCTCCATTGCCTACAAGGTATACATTTTCTAAACATAAAGAATTCAAATCTCAAATACATAAATACAAATAAGTTTCTTCATCTGTTGCATACCAGTATTTATATGATGCATGGAACAATATTTCTTTATATAATGGGTATGATTATTTAAATGCCATGTCACAAAATGTCATGTCTATGAAAATTTACAATATAGCTTTCGTGACATGATATTATTATAATTAAAATCCATTGAAGCACCATGCCACAATACAAACTTAGACAAAGACCACACATCCTTGTAGGAATATCTTAATAGTTCAACAAGTTACAAGTACCTAGAAAGAATTATACAGATACCAAATTTTCTTTGTCTTGTTAGACCATTTATTTTATAATGTTTAAAGTAATAGACTGTCTGGACAACATAATAAAACAAGCACATTGAAAAGTTGATGTGGCAACTTCAGTTTCAAATTTAATCTATATCAATCAATCAAAAGATATATTAATTTTGACTTAAATGGTTATTTCTATAATTAGATGTCGAGAAAAATAGCTTCTGCTCATACTGACAGTCAACAGAAAACATATATGATCAAACATGTTTTTACCTTTATTTTTGCTGCTAATGCATCTTTAGCTTCCTGTTCCTTTTTTAACTTTTCTTCTCGATCCTGTATCTCCTTAAGTATTTTGTCTTTATCCTGAGAAAGACAATAGATACAATTTCAAGTTTAAAATAGGCAAAAACAATACCTTTATACAACATGCAGTATATTTCTTGTTTAAGCACAACATGTGCTTGTAGCACGAAAGCACCCCTAATAGGTTATATATCACTTGTACTGAAGTATGGTCATTCTAAATATCATGAACAAAATACAAAAGGACTTTAAACAAGAGACCTATTTGGCCTTAACATCAATTGGCTTATAACAGCAATATGATTTCATTTTGTATTTGATAAGCCATGGTAGCCATTTTGGAAAATTCTGACGAACAAAACTTAATTCAGACACATCTAGACATCTGTGCAATTAATAACAGGTAGTTTTAAGTTTCCATCTAAATTCTTAAATGTAGTAAGAATCTAGAAATCAATTTCGGAGAAATTCAAATTCAAAATGGCCACAGTTGATGTATTCACAATAATTCTTCAAGTTCAAGGTTTTTAGCTTACACTATTTTAAGTCTCATGAATTGCAGCTCTGTGGAGATGCAACAACAAGACTTTCAAGATGGACAACAGTTCAATCATCTTGAGTAAAAATTCACAAAATGCATACAAATTTACCTCCTGTATCATTGTCTGGTTGCTGAGAATGGACGATTTTTCTTCTTCCAATTTTGCTTCCTGTTCTTTAAGGTAGGCCTCTTCATCTTCAGGATTATCTTCAACATCTCCCTCATCATCATCATCATCCCCAGACTCGTCCTCTGATCCACTGATAATTTCACCTACACAAACCACAAATTATATCAATTTTAATTTACTATAAAGACTTTTGTGCATTATTCTGTTAAATATATTCCAAATGATGTCACAAACATTTCAACCCAAACCATACTGTTTTCACTTATCCAACTGATCAGGGACAAAGCTTGTTTAAAGTTTATCAAGGTATAGCTCTAAAATGGGTAGTAAACATTTACAGATGGGGAAAATATAGAAAATATCTACGTTTATGAACATTTTATTGCACAAAATCCTGACATAGGTCAATGTCATAATGCAAAGAAATTGTTGTATTCTGATTGGCAGGAAAACAGGAGCTTAAGTTCAAGTCTTTGCCAGGGTACATAGAAGCCTGTGACAATGTGCATACTATAAAGTGCTTTTATTTCAAAGATGTACATTTTTCACTTTATTTGTTTAATAACAAAACGAGAATTCAAAACACCAGCAAATAATTATTTACTTTACACCAGTATAACATTAAGTACCATATCAGTATAGCATCAAGTATCCTATCAGTATAGCATTGAGTACCCTCCTATCAGTATAGCATTGAGTACCCTAGCATTGATAACCTATCAGTATAGCATTGAGTACCCTCCTATCAGTATAGCTTTACCGTATAGCATTGAGTACCATATAGCATTGAGTACCCTATCAGTATAGCATTGAGTACCCTATAAGTATAGCATTGAGTACCCTATCAGTATTGCATTAAGTACCCTATCAGTATAGCATTGAGTACCCTATCAGCATAGCATTGAGTACCCTACCAGTATAGCATTGAGTACCCTATCAGTATAGCATTGAGTACCCTATCAGTATAACATTGAGTACCCTATCAGTATAACATTGAGTACCCTATCAGTATTGCATTGATTACCCTATCAGTATAGCATTGAGTACCCTAGCATTGATAACCTATCAGTATAGCATTGAGTACCCTCCTATCAGTATAGC